>JACEII010000071.1:518695-755016 GCA_014332785.1 Antheraea mylitta | reverse complement strand
ACGGATTTTCGAAACAACCGATTTCCAACTAAGCTATTTCTGTTTTGGCAGCGGCGTAGAAATTTTCCTACATATTCTAGCTGTATTTTTTAATTGCTTGAAATCTCCGTTAAAAAAGTTTTCTATGAATAAAATCTAGCTAGATCGATTTATCGTCCCCGAAACTATCTAAATACTACGTTTCACAGAAATAGAAAACGCCGTTTCCGAGATCATGAATATATACAAATATAAAAATATACAAGAATTGCTCGTTTAAAGGTATTAGATATATAGATATAAATATATAATATAAAAATATACAAGAAATCTTCTATATACTTAGTGTAATATACTAATAATAATTACTTTGTTACTATAATAAAGTTACTCTTACTAATGTTCAATTTTGTTTATTTCAGGTATGTTATGTTTACTTCAAAAATCTGAGTATGCTGGATAAAAGGTATAAAACAATTAAAATCAGTTTAATATTACATATAAATTAAGGACCTAAAATGGTAAGTGATATGATGACACCAGTGTATCAATCAAGTTCATTATTAATTGAAAGCTATTATTTAGTTACTAGATATTTTTTAGTACAACGATATTTTTAGTAATATAACTATATATTACTATAATTATATAATGTAATATACTAAGCGTTCATGATTAAGAAATAGTTGAGTAGACCAACGATTGTTTTGCAACTGTTGTTAGATTCCCACTCAATAAAGATTAACTTTAAAATTATCAGGAACCTTGTAGTCCACTATTGGAGCCTTCGCGCTGTACCAAAGTCGCTGGAGACCTGGTTACTCTATGTAAAATAATGATATTGTTGTTGCTCTGTTGAGATCCACCTACACGGAATCAGGTTGCCACGAAATCATGAAAACACATCTATGTTGATAGATTTGCGCGTGTAACGGTTTTTCACACGCGACATGCTTTTGTTCCTATATTTGAGCATTAAAGGACGCATGACGGTTATTATTAGCTGCGTTTTGCTACTGCATCGAGTGTTGAACATTTATAGCTAATGCTAAGATTAAGTTTTGTTGTTTAGTTTTTGAGTAACGAATAAAAAAACTTCGAATAAATGATATTAATTTGAAGTCCGTCTGACAGGATGATTTTAATCGCTCGTCTGTAACTCACGCCTTCTCCACAATGTTACAAACTGTCGTGTATAGTTCTATAAAGTGTATCTGTGTACCGAAATCCTTCACTACGATGACTGAATAAATTGTTTTTTTTTTTTTTTCAGTGAGCCAACGATTAAATATTGAATGAGAGAATGCTACTTATCTCTTTATAACCTTTCATGCTAGATTAGAAGTTATAGGTAATAACAGGTTGAATATTTACATTACTCTGATTAATCTGGTATATAACTTCGATGCTTAGTGTGCCTCTATAAGTTATATGCCGTTGTAAATATTGGTACCATATTAGTGACCATATGTGCTTATACTTTTGACTTAATGTTCGTACTATTGACCGGACGTTTTGATTCTCGTTTAGGACATTAACTATTCATATTTCTAGAAATTTATCGTATATAGATCCAGAGTGTATATACCGAATTAGATTTTAGATTTAGAATTTAGATTTACCGAAGGTAACAGCTGATAAAGTTATCCGTTTTTGTTATTAACTTGATGGACTAAACGACAAATAAAAGAAATTACGTCATACTTTAACGCTATCTCGTTAATAGGTAATGTAGGTATTGTACCTACCTAAATGTAGGTAAACAGAAGCGATAGTTTCTTAGACAGAGCAGCCATATAATAAACCTGGAGGGAGGTAGATCGGACCAGCGCGACACCGGTAACTGCAGGCGGTCGGGTTAACAACTCTCGAACTTAGACAAGTCTTGACTCGAGTTCAACGGGTTTCTCCTTACACTATCATATTTTAATAGTTCACCGCTAGTCCAATACAATAGTGGATTGCAAAACATTAACTTATTTGGTGTTTTCACGACTTTGTTTTTATTTGGTACTGTCTTTAGGATTCAGCATTTATATTTAATTCTAATGTGGTCCATTGTGGCATTCACTCGCTTGAATAGAGATTTCGTATATCTGAAGGAATGAAATTAATTTCCTGGTTTCTAAACATTTAACAGTTTATTATAATAAGTGGTTACAATAATTTGTTGCTCCCATTTGAAATAATTATTAATGAGCTGCTAATGGTTGATAGAGAGCTGTGTTGGTGTTATATTTGGGGCTGGCTTCGGACTGAATTGAAAATATATTTGCCTTTGCCTTATGCATGCATAAATAATATATTATGCATATATATTTTTCACGGCAAAGAAAGTTATTCGGTTTATAATTTTCTATTCGTTATCACTCTTGGAAACAATTTTTATATTGTTCCACCGATTTCCATTACATTTGAATGCGGAGAATATTTAAACAATATCTATTTAGCTATGAATTAACTCTCTGTTACAATAAATAATAACAAGTTGACATAATTATGAGTTCACTTATAACTTACACTGACGTGTACGAATACCCGCTAAATTTATGCAGGCGGGATCTATCGAGAATCGTCCGTTGAAATAACACCTAATAGAAAGTTGCACGTTTGCAGACCCATTTAGAATGTTAGAATAATTTATATGTATTAATTGTATATTATAAAGTCTACTGCTACGATTTTTACTGTCGTTTAGTTAATTTCTTAACGATTAGTTATATATATTAAGAAGATTAGAGAAAAGTCAACATATTCTAATGAAGTCGTAAAAAGTTCTCGGGCACTTTTATTAATTTTGCTGATAAAACCTTATGAGTTGGTATATAAAAACATTGTACTATAGTATTTTATCTCTTAATATTGGATACATAAAAGGCCATGATGGTATATCTCGTAAGAATAACTCACAGTAATAATTTTTATCTTGACGCATTATTCAGAAAGAGTTATTTATTATTCGTCATACAGTTATTATTTGCGAACTCATTTCGACAAATATAACATGTATACTTATGTAATTAAACGATTAGGATTATTCGAGCATTTAATTGTGATCAAAATTTCCCTTTACTGTATATTATTCGGATTCATATCTTAAAAGTATAATTGACTACGTCCGTTAGCGTCGGTAGCGTCACGACACATCCGAGAAGCGAGACTACAACGCGACCGGAACATTACCATTAGCTCTTTATATAATAAGAACGATTACATAGAATTTATAATTATTTAGAAATAATTTAGATGCTATTATTATCATTAGTAACACACTAAATTATTTTGAGGAAATTTGAGTAAATAGTAATTGCTTTGACTTCCATAGTTTGGCATATAAAATGCAAGATGTCGTTGATCTACACGTACTTCTATGTCGAAGCTATAATAAGGCGAAGCTCTACCCGTATAATTAATCACAGTGTCTACAGAGTGTGAATTGGTTTCTTTAAAATTACGCTAAAGAAAAATGAAGCAGGTTTTGTGAAATTTTGTATCTGTTATGACTTTGGTAACCTCAAAATATAAAAGTTCCAAAAATGGATTTTAAACGTTTATACATTTATTACTTCCTACATTCACAGTTATGCAAAATCTGAGCAAGTCACTAGTCCACCATAGTATATAGTTTACAGTATTACAGAACATAACGTCTGCATTTTTGGTATTATATTTTTTTTCTTACCGATATTTTAACCCAGATGAGTTTGATGCATAGTAAGTTAATAAGTTGTTATTTGTTTATTGCGTTTTGTATAATTGTAAGTATCATTAGGCTTTATTGAGAAAGTCCTGGAGGAAAAATACAAATGTATGTCCGTGAAAAAGGATAACATTTTCCTAAGCACGCGAACTTAACTCCCAAGTTGATGGAAATCCTAAGTACGTAATGCCATTAGTTCTTATGTTGGTTAAGTATTGTGGAAGTGAGTTGTCGGTAAACACGTTCAATTACTATGTACATGGAATACATTGTATATTGTTGATTACATTTTTAAAAACACTTTCACTAATGGATAGCTATAATGACGCTATATTCATTAATACTAAATGTTGACTTTTAATTAATAGTTCAGAATACATTGACAGCTAAAAATAGCCGCAGACTAGACCTCCCTCGGCAGCGGCTTAAGCCTAGGTCCGGTCCCTCGGCGGGGAGCCCTTGAGTACGCTGCTCGCGCGATACAGTGACACAAAATCTTACATCACTGCTACTACATTACACATATCACTTCCACACACTTACCCATAAAAGTGGAAGGGTTTTATTTTTTCCCTTATCGAACTGAAATAGTTTAGAAAAATTATCCGACATAAAATACATATAAGAGTTGTCGAGGTATGTATGCTTGGTACACATATATGTTTCAATAACTCATATAAGTATGAATATGTAGCTTAGCTTAGGCTAGCTCAGATAGGTCGTGAATTGTATTTATCAGGTAACAGCCCAAGCCGAGGTGTGCCATGCACCCTTGAGCTAGTTGCCAAAATAAAAATCTGCTGAGTGCCACAAGCACTCGCTTTAGTAGTCCGGTGAAGTTGTTAAGACCTTGCTAGGTCAATAGCGTAGTCATTTCGAAAAAAAAACAGCTAAAAATTGTTCAGACGAGATAAAGAAATTGTGAAAAGTTAGTAAAAAAAATCAATTTATTGTCAACTGATCACGAATTATTTTTTCTACTGGTAAAAACTGCATGAAAATCCGTTTTGTAGCTTTTGTGTTTATCGCCAACAGACAGACAGACAGACATGGTGGAGGACTTTGTTTTATAATATGCAATCATATCAATAATATATAAGAATAATTATAATTAATCAAATAATGAAATCCTGTACACAGTTATTCCAAAATTTATCGAGTATAAAAATTGTAATGTACGTATAAAATCGTAAAACACAAATATCAATTATAATTAAGTTCAATCGATTTTCATGAAGTTATTTTCAAGGGGGTATAATATGTCATTCCAAAATTGTTAGCTTATTTAAATTGTCAGTAATATTTTTAGTAATGTTAACAGTATTATCGTCTGTTCGCAACTTTGCTTGCGTCTGATTCTTTGTAAATGACTACCTGACGGGGCCACGCGTTGCTGCTGCTCAGTTATTATGAAAAAGAAATTCAAAATTAAAACATGGCGCCATCTATGATATGTCTATAACAGTTGGTCCTAAAGTTAGTTATCTGTCAACAAACATATTTAAAGCCCCATCTCAGTTTTTGGCGGGATGTTAGTCTGTCATGTAGTGGATTTTATATTTTATTCATAATTTTGTGTTACTTGTCTCTATATTGTGTTAAATTGGAGGCGTTTTATGTAATATATTTAGTTTATTGTGCATAAGTGAAGTGAATGGAAAATAATCCCACGGAGCATGAAATTCTGAGATGCCACAAAAACTCCCTGGAACATTCTAGCAAGGGATCCACCATCTTGTTAGAATATTGATTCACACGATGCTAATATTGAATTGATCGCACGACGCTTGTGATATTATTGACAACGTGACAATGGCAGTAATAATCGGAAAGATTAATTGCCAAAAATAAAGTTAAAAAAAGGCCCATCTATTCGAGATCGATGAAACTTACAATAAATAACAATAATCAACATTGACCATAATTTAATTTGTAATTATAAAATATCGAGACCATTAATCAAAATATCTCTCAAGTTACATCGTATTATACAAAAATTAAAGAAAATATTACAGAAACACATTCGCAATTATTATTTTATTAATTATTTAGTCTAATTTCAAAAAACACGAAAATAATTATTACGCGATGAGCCACGAGTATAACTAGTGTGTACGAAATTCTTTGAATTTGATTTTTGCCTGTTAGGAACAATATAATAGTCAGTCATTGGAACACAAAGTTGCAAAGGCCTCTTAACTTGATGACTTTCGCTCATTAACAGCGCCATCTGGTGTCAACACTTATGAAACAGTAACACATGTGTCGTAAACAAAATAAATCAAAAAGTAACCACCAATATAAATTGACACACCCCTCGGCTACTAAATTGATGACATTGCCGTAATAATATGTTGACGGGAGGGTCTCGAGGTGTTGGTTGTGGTTACACCTTTTCGTTATTATTTGAAGTGTTCTAGTCTGGTCAATCTTATGTTTGTCCACGGTTTATTTATGGCGGTTATATACAGGTTGTTTTATTTTATCTAAAGTTAATCTAAAAACTATTGAAGGCTATGTTTCAGGAATTCAGTATCCGAACTTTAATCTCTCTAAGTATTCCTGATAATAGTGGCAAATTGGTCATCTCATGTTTCAGGCTCAGTTAGACCAGTGACAGTTATTTTGGGTAATAATGTTAGGTTTCCCAAAATTCCAAAGTACATTAACGGTCTGCTAGATAGTAAGTTACAAGTATTCTCTTAAAGCATAAATTAAATTTAATATTTTTGATTTCATTAAACTATTTGATCTCTTTTCATGCACGAAGTAATATCTGTATATGTAGCCACGTAAGTGATGGAATACCAATTTTTACTCCTGCTTCATAATTCCATGCATTGAAATGAGTCTATATAAAGGTATTTTCACTGCTCTGGTGATGCAATTGTTATAAGTGCTCCGACGCTCCACAATTACTGTTTTCATTCAACTGGTAAAGTCGTTTTGACTTTTTATTAATATATTTTATATTTACAGATCCAATACTAGTTTTAACACAACTTAAACATAGCCTCGAAGTTATGGTAATATATAGTAGAACATTTTTTGAAGAAATTAAACGAAAATAACTCAAATATCGGTGCCAAGATACTTTTTTTTTCTCGAACTGACTACGCTATCGACCTAGCGAGGTCTTATCAGCTTCGCCGGACTACGAGCCTAGTAAATGATTAGAAAATGAAGTGTGTTTGTTGAAACCTCAAACTTGCTTGCCAATTATTGGAAAAAAATTGCAAACAAAACTTAACATACGCTTATATTAACATTCGTTTAATTAGTTTTCCAAGCAGTAAACCAATAAGTTTGCTTACTTATTTAGTTTATGAAAACCAGTAGAATTAGTCTATTAAATTTACATAAAAAAGAAGAATAACGCATTAGAAGTGGAACACTTAGTATTCTGATTAATTTTTAGGAGAACGAGATACAACTATGGAGGTGGTAAACATTAATTTCCAGCATTATTTTGTAATATTATGTACACATGTATATTACTAATGTTAATAATAGACGACTCAATAATTTTTAAAAGAGAGCAATAGTCACTCCAATCTAAGAGAAAATAAAGTGCTATAAAATTTCAACGTTTCTCGCTCTTTCTCTTTTTGTATATATTTCGAGAATAGGGAAACTATAGAAACGAATTCTATATTTTTATCACACAACTTAAGACCTACATAGACATTTATAGCATTTTTTTTTTGTTACACATCTACGCTGTCCCTAAAAGAGTTCTACTTCCACAAGATAAAGTGACATATTCTTATACCTTCTTAAATAGTTTTACAGAAACTTGTTTTTTGTTCTATACGCACGTTTATACTGATATTGATCATTTGTAATGGGGAGTTCCGATTCTGACGCGGCCGGGAACGGTTGTGTCCGCGCTCGGAGCGATATTTCGTGATTATTGTGATACAGTGTATACAGAGTGAAGTGTTCGGCTTTCACCTTGAAGTGCCGATCCGGCTGACGTGGCGCACACGGGCACCGCAGCTGCGTTCTTTTCCTGAAATTGAGTGAGACCCTTTCTTTGTATTTATTTATTGCTTTGTTTATTATATTATATTGGTACATTTATTTGTTTACTCATTAGTTTATATATTTATTTACGTATGACGACTAAAATGATAAGGAACCTTATCCTTGTAGTCGTCATTTCTTTATAACTTTATTTATTTCAATTATTTATTTGTTTAGTTATCCATTTATTTATTTGTTCTATATCTATGCAAATTATTTACCTTGCCTGTCTCGCTAACGTATTTCCTGTATTGCTTTCTTCTTCTGGTTCATTTTAAACAGCTCTCTTGATCTGCACCTGGGCTAGACCCGTAATTAACCCGTTCGGCGTGGCCCCCTGCCCTTAAGGCAGGGAGGTTGTTTCGCGGCCCCCTCCTCTCATTCCACCGCGATGGACTCGGAAGCAAATAGATTCCTGCTCTTCCTCGTCGCGAGCGGTTACAACGAGGAAGATGTTAACGCTCTCTATTCTAGATTCGCGTCGCAGCCCTCCGAGGGCACTCAATTCACCACGAACTTACCGACCGCGAACTCATTCAGTACTCTCTCGCCGCAGTCTCCTCTAGATGCGCGCGGCAAAGGCCTATTAGAGGCCCGATTTCTAGCTCCAGCTCGGAGACCAGCTCTGAGATGGAGCTAGACGTGACGGCGTCCGCCGAGCCGACCGCGACCGAGTCCGCGTCCGCGATTCCCGCGCCTTCTGCGCAGTTAGACAAGGACGGTTATACGACTGTCTCTTACAGTAGGCGTCGTCCGGCCAGCCCGACGAAATCGGGTTCCGTAGGCCCGGTTAAAGTCGCCAACAAAGGTGACACTCGTGTGCCGGCGACCCCAGCTATACCGTGTAGTAAACCGCGGACGAAAGGACCTAGCTCCGTCTCGTTCACTCCGGGTTCCGCAGTTAGGAAGCCGCGCCCCCCGCCTCCAGTTACGATACAAGATAAGTCCCAATGGACCGCGATTTCCAATATATTAAAGACCCTTAAGGTCAATTATACGAATGACCTTAGTACTCCGGCGGGCATTCGTGTCAAATGTCTCACGTCAGATGACCATCGTGCTCTGATTCGATTCCTTACGGAATCGAAACTCGCGTATTTCACGTACGCTCTAGAGGAGGAGCGCCTCCTCCGTGTCGTGCTTCGCCGTGTCCCGGCCGAAATCTTGGTCGCGGACATTACCCTCTCCCTTAAGGAGAAGAACTTCTCCGTGCGTGAGGTATATCGTATGTACCACCCACGCACCCGCGCTCCCTACAACATGGTGCTTGTTCTCCTCGACCGGTCACCGGAGGGCAAGGCCATTTTTTCGCTCACATCTGTGTGCGACTTCAACGGCGTCACCGTTGAGCCCCCACGCAAGACCCATATTCCGTCGCAGCGTCAAAACTGCCAGTGTTATGGGCACTCGGCAAAGAATTGTCATCTTCGCCCCAGGTGCGTCAAGTTCCTGGGAGACCACAGGAAACGATGTTAAAACCGAGTATGCGTAATCCGAGAATCGCGAATTACTGTATAGTCAGGAACGACCGTGTCACCCGCGGGGGTGGCACGTTAATCTATTTTAGGCGTTCGTTGTACTGCATGCCGTTAGATCCGCCCGTGCTAACCAATATAGAAGTGTCAGTATGTAAATTAGGTATGACCAGTCACTCGAATATTATTTTAGTTTCCGCGTATTTGCTACCAAACAAAGAATTGCTAAGATCCGATTTGCAGGCGCTACTTAATTTAGGAGATTCAGTTATTATAGCGGGGGACCTCAATAGCTGGAACGTTATCTGGAATAGTCCGTGTACCTCTCGTAACGGGAGGATACTCGACAAACTAGGTAGGGTTCTCGCGATTGACGCCATAGCTCCTTCGGAACCCACGTACTATCAAGATCATTGCCGACCCACAGTTTTAGACATAGCTCTCTTAAAAAATATTACGCTTCCTGTACGACTCATACAAGTCGTACACGAACTTGATTCAGATCATCGCCCGGTTGTTTTACAGTTAGGTCACAATTCAGACTTCACCCCGCCGTCGGTTAGGGTGGCTGATTACGCGAAACTCGTTCAATATTTTAAAGAAAATCCGTCGTCTAGTAGTTTAGACAGGATTCCGGACGTGTTGGTGTCTAACGCCGACGCGGATTCGGCCATCGATTCCCTGGTTGATTATCTCCAGACCGTCGTCAGGGTGACCTCGAAATAGGTACAAGCGGCGAACGAGCGCCGTTTTATACTCTTTGACGACGTGAGAGCATTGATCACGGAAAAGAACGCCGCGACTAGAGCCTACGACGCTTACCCGTCCGTAGAGAATAGCGATCGTTTACGTTCGTTACAAAAAACAGTCAAGTCTCGTATCTCTGGGATCCGGGGTGACAGGTGGGACAGACACCTGGAGGGTCTCCAGTCATCTCACCTGTCGTACTCGATTCTAGCGCGAACTCTCAAATCAGATATGGTCACTCCAATGCCTCCTCTCGACAGAGGCCCCGAGTTGCCTCCCGCATTTGATAGCATAGATAAAGCAAAATACCTTGGTACGACAACAAAATACGAGGTTCTGAAACTCCTTCCTGATCGCATCATAGCTCTATTGGTCTACGTCTTCAATGCGGCCATGTCCCAGGGTCACTTTCCGGCCGTCTGGATAGAGGCCGTAGTGATAGGTATTCACAAGACTGGTAAGAAAGCTACGCTTCCCGTTAGCTATCGCCCCATTAATCTGTTAGATACCTTAGGAAAACTTTACGAGCGGCTCCTTCTGAACCGTCTCCAGTTCTCGATTACAGATTTAAAATTAATACCACCTGAGCAGGATTTCGCGCCGAACACTCTTGCACGAATCAAGTACACCGCCTCACGGAGTACATTTTCTCTAAATTTAACGCCGATCCAAAACGTAAACCGAAACGTACAATTGCAGTCTTCTTCGATATCGCCAAGGCCTTCGATAAGGTGTGGCACGGAGGGCTTATCCATAAATTATGTTAATCTCGCATACCCGATAGGTTAATTCATATTATCCGCGATTATCTCACTGATAGGACATTCCGCTTCAGAGTGGATGGTGAACTATCGCTGCCCCACCCGATACGCCCAAGAGGTCAAATATCTCGGTGTTACATTAGATAGACATTTAAAGTTCAATTCACATATAGACAAAGTGCGAAACAAAGCCGCTATGGTCTTGGGTCGCCTCCATCCGTTCCTTTGTCATAAGAGTAAGATGTCCCTCAGACACAAGCTCACTTTGTATAAGACGTGTATCCGTCCCGTGATGACATATAACTGCCCCGTTTTTGCGCATATATCCAAAGATAACTTTGATAAGCTGCATGTTCTCCAAAATCGTGTTTTACGTAAAGTGACCGGTGCCCCGTGGTACATCCGGAGAGTCGATCTCCATAGAGACCTAGAGACCCTTCTATCTGGGCGTACGTAAAATCACTTATGATTTGTTATTTTGAAAAAGCAGGGAATCATCCCAGTCCATTAGTGGTATCCGCCGCAAACTATGAACCCGTACCTAACGCTGCGCGTTATAAAAGACGTCCGCGACACATTTTTACCGACCCTCCTGATTGAATCACGTCAGCGAACGATCAGTACCAGCCTGTCCCTCGAAACAGAGCGTGTTCACGCCCACGCCCGCGTAACCACAGATCACGCCGCCGTGGTCTGAGGGTTAATTTCGCTCCCACACACCCGATTAAGCCTTCCACGGCAGCGGCTCAAGCCTAGGTTCGATCCCTCGGTAGGGAGCCCTTGAGTGCGTTGCTTGCGTGATACGGTGACACACAAATATACATCACTGCTACAACACTAGACGATCACCCCTACACACGTGCATGCCTACACGCTTACACATGAAAGTGGAAGGGTTTACTTTTTTTTCCCTTATCGAACTGAAAAACTCTCAATTTTCCGATAATAAATATATGGAGGAGTTGTTGAGGCTTTTATGCTTGGTACACATATAGGTTTCAACAACTCATACATATATGGATAGTTAGCTAGGTTAGCTAAGATAGGTCGCAATTTTGCATGCAACAGGCAACAGCCAAGCCGAGGTGTGCCGTGCACCCTTGAGCTGGTTGCCAAAATAAAATCGGCTGAGTGCCTTAAGCGCTCGCCTTAGTAGTCCGGTGAAGCTGTTAAGACCTTGCTGAGTCAATAGAGTAGTCATTTCGAAGAAAAATTAATCATTTGTAATGTGTAATTTTAGTTGAAAAAAATTTACAGTTAAATGAAATCTAGATCAGCCTGTATCAGTGATAACAGACCTGAATTTCAGTGAATTTATCGGTCCATAATCGTTTCGATAGTTTTCCACTTCGACATGTTATACGCTTTAGGAAAAATCGATCTGGTGTAAATTTGGTATGTTATACAGAACTAGCGGGCCCGGCGGACGTTGTCTCTCTGTGGTAATAAAAAAAACCTTGACAAATTATCAAAAAGTACTGAACGTTTCACCAGTACAGCACTTAATATGTAGTGATTATGAAGTGTTATTTCATTTAATATTACAATTAATGGTTGCTATTATTGAATCTTCAAGAACATCGTAAGCATGATAGATTTTGTAGGTGGTAGAGTCACGCTGATGCTATAACCGGTTTCAGCATGAATGGGTCGGCTCGTCCGGGGCAACACCACCCTCTCAAAGAAAACCGACGTGAAGTAACAGTGCTTTCATTGTTGCATATCGTTCGGTCAGAGAGAGCGCCGGAGGCCCACCTCATTTCCTCTCCCTTCACTTTTTTATCCTTCTCCCTCCCCTTTCCGCACTAACACAGGCTGGCAATGCATATACAACTCCTCTGGTGTTGCTAGTGTCTATAGATGGTGGTGATCACTTAACAACAGGTGACCCACCAGTTCATTTGCCTCATATGATATAAAAAAAAGATAAGCTTTGCTCCCATTTTTGGAAGTCCTTAGGATTTTCACATTATATTATTGTTTGTAGTTAGCTCATAGTTAACTAATTATATTCAAGTAAATGAATACACACAAAGTCGGTAATTAACAATGTGGCTTATGGTGATTCGCATACATAACTAATCCTTGGAATTAATTACATCGTTTAATGTTTTTTTATTTATTTATAAACTGGCTTCTATCTGACAATTCATTATTATATATTCAGTAAGCATATTTAACAATGAAATCCTTCTACAGTACTATTATTTTGAAAAAAAAAAAACATCGATTTTAAACAAACTATGCAAAAGAAATGGATTTTAAAATGATTAAAATGTACTAGGCGCGTCTCATCTTCTATTATATCAGAAAATAAGACAAAACCACACTAAACATTATTAAAACTACATTCGGTATAACGTAAAAATAAACAACATGGCGGTTAATGGATTTAAAATATATATAGGATGTTTAAAAGCGCTTTTGCTCTCGGTGTGTAAACGTTGTCCGACAATTATTTGACAATTTGCGGCGACAATTTCCACTGATTGTTATCGCGGCGCTCCTTGCCTGCGACCGAAAACGCTGTGAGGGTAGATACGGATAGATATTATTTCGAAGTTGCGTTTAAAATAGTTCTTCCAAACTATTATCTTTCTTTACTGCTTCATATTTCATATTTTTTCTTGTAAATCAATTAAAATACGTTTGCCAATGAGCTGATTATTTTTTGTGCAAGCGTATAGTTAAAATGCAAATAGGTGAGATGAATCAATTTGGAGAGTTAAATATCAGAAGCTGCATTGTGGTGCTAAGCGCTTTGCCATATTGTAAATACAACGGGAATGGAAGACAAATCCTCATTTCTCTATAAATACCACTTTTCTAAAACTATTATCTGTCAAATCAAATTAAAATATACCTTACTGAATTTAGGACCTAAGAAGGCGCTTATGAATGTCAAAGTTACCACCGGTTCGGAAAAGAACCCAGTCATCGAGAAGAACTGGCAACAAACTCAGTCTGCCTTACCACTTCAAGTTATATATTGTTACAAATTACTTTAATTAGCAATAGCTAAGTACAGACATTTAACGATAAGGTAAAGCTTTAAATTACTATTTACAATCTATTTTTACTGATCTTTGAGGAATAACTTTGTCCTACATCTCTAAAGACTTACGTTGGTCGTAATTATAAATATACCTCTGACAACCTATCACCTCTTCCCGAATTATCGAAAAACACTCATTGGCGTCATTTCCACCCAACGCAATATGTCTAATAATGTAAAAGTAATTTATTCATATAGTTATACCTTCGTTTTCATTCTGGCATTTCTCCGTCTCTTCAGTATAACAAAAGTACGTCATTTTTGTCTATTTTGCTGTATCTTATTCACTTTCATTCCGATACTCTTTGAATATACCTTTATTGAGTTATTTCATTCATACGCACTATATTTAATACTACTTTGACTACTCTTCCATTTTTCTTTTTCTAATACCCAACTAATTACCGTTTCAAACCAACTACTTACTTACTATTTTCAATGTGGTAATCTTAGTTCGAGAAATAACAATTTTTTATAAGACGATACTATAGTTTATTTGACGGTAACTACTGTGAGATATGTAGTCCGGTGAAGCTGTTAAGACCTTGCTAGGTAAATAGCGTAGTCAGTTTGAGAAAAAAACTGTAAGATATAGAATCTGTAGGCAAGCCTCGCTGTGATGCTGCTGATTCCAAAACGTATCAAACTAAAAGCAATCACTGTGACGTGGTACGTCTAAACGTCCAACTATGGTGCGTGTTACGTTTGGTGATGGTTGTCTCTTATCTCTTACATTTGTAGGTTTTGTATATATAGTTTACAGTAATAGTATCATATTTTTTATTTACTCATTTTATCCAGGGGCTATTATAAAAGCTTACACAGCCAAGCCCTCATCAAACTAAGCGGCATCTGGCGGTAAAAAAAATGAATAACATCACCGCCTCGCTAAAAGAATTCAAATAGTAATGTCACAGCTTTCAGAGGCTACGTGGCATATTGCAGAGGTAATTTCTTTATTCATCTACTAGCGTACCGAACGATTTTCGACTTTAACACCTCGAGATAGATTGTCGGAGGTGGCGAAGAGAATTTGCGTTCCCTTTATTCCTATTAGTGCTGGCGGCCGTGCAGCGAATAATCGCTTTTTAATGAAAAGATTAGTGCGCCGAACTACTATTGTCAAGGATCGATGGGATGCTAGACACTTGGGGAATTTTCCAATTTCGCGCGCTATCTGCGACACCCCTATACCGTTTTCTATGTAACACTGTGGTACAATTTTTAATCTAACGCAAGTTTTGTTACAAAACTTTTTAAATCTTTTCCGTTGGATATAATTCTGTCTTATTTTGGTATTATACCATCACACTAATATTTATGTATCAAATTGAGTTTTATGAAAAAGTGGTAGAGTATAAGATATGAAAAACGGGGAGAAACTTTAGTAGTCGTATCTCTTCTAATTTGTCTAGTTTAATAAACAAAATAAAGTTTGTTATTAATATTTTTCGATCTGAACTTTAATGAGTTACTAAAAGTAAATGCGATGCCATTAATAAGTGTATGGTCATACGATTAATATATGTGCATATATTTTTAAAATATGACAGACTAAAATGGTGTCATTGGCTTTGAGATTAAGGGTGCAAATGTATTAGCAGGTGTATTGATGTAGCAGTTAAGGAACTAGCTCCCAATTGCAATGCTTGGCTACAAATTTTGAAGTTAAGGCCGGTAGTCGAGAACTTAGAAAAAGCCCTACTACCGTGCTATGGTTTCATAGCGATGTGTTTTGTCCTCGAAAACTTCGACTCAGTTGCCAGAACTCGAATTCGCTTCAAATCGCTACAATTTTCTTTTCTGTTATTAGGAAAGCAAGACGCGGTTTCCACTGCTGATTTGATTTATACAAAGATTGACATTAAACTCTAGTATCTTGAAAACTGGAGCTTCTACTATTTTTTATGTTTTTAGATTTTTTTTAATACCAGGTAACCTGCTTACTTTAGAAAAAACTTGAGGCAACCTGCCTGTAAAGCAAAGGACTGCAGACAGAAGAGAAAACACAAAACAATGAAATAAATGTGCTCTGTTTTGAATTTTCATATTTCTTGAACGTGTGAATGACAATGTTTGAATTTAAGCATTTGTTTATTAAAGTTACTAAAATTATTGTAGATCTCATATCTATTGGCACTTGGAGCTCAAACTATAAACATTTTTATAAAGTATATTAATTTATCACAGAATCCTATACTATGCGTTGCTAGTCTAACGCAAGATACGCAAGGGCAATAGAAACGGTCATGCTTACGTCGCATGACATAATGCACAAATAACAAATTATCAATTTATTTCCAGACAAAAATACTGCTCAATGCGTACAGAGAAGTTTTTACTCCAAAATGTTCCGAAATATGAATATCGGAATACGTATATAGATGCTTTCCCTCATATCTTGAGTACTATACCACCATGCTATATGGCTTCTCAATATCTTCAAAATAAAATTCAAATCATTCTAAAATAATGTCTTACACAGACATTACAATTGAACCATTAAGGTGTGAAACCTTGTCTAACCTACTAACATATTGTAAACGTAATGAAAATTTAATATAACTAAAAACATAAATTTACATAAAAAACTTTTTTCATCATAGAGTTTACTTACGCAATATGTACACGCTCTGGAGAATTCCACAGAGCTAAACATCCATTGAATAAAGCGCCAGCATTGGACATATAATAACAGTTGCATTTTAATTAAAAAACATCGGTACAAACATAATCTACCCCCCTTATACGTTGCGATCTTATATACATCCGATACGATGATTGCAACACGACTATTTCCTAGTAATTTTTAAAACTAATCTTTCTCGATAAATTAATTAAAAAGGAAATATTGTTGACCACAATCTCACCTGAAACTGATTGATAATGTTGCGAAAAGTGGCAAATCTGCCTCTCAAGTATTGCTGCAAGAACAGATTTTCAAACTGAGTGTTAACTAGCTAGTTTTGCACCAGAAAAAGTCCTACAATAAGTTTTCGATTGGTTACGCTGTTTTTATTCATTAAAAGCTACAGTATATTTCAAGATTCGATCCTAAGTCGGTCAACGCAGCATCCTATGACCGAACACACTGACCCATGATCACTTCATGACTTACTTGGTGATGTGAGCTATTGGAAGATAACCCGTAATATAGTAGAAGTAAGATCTGTTATTGAAATGAATGGCAATGAGTTCAATCATGGCACATGAGAAGTGAATTTTGTATGATGACCATATACGAGTATACCGGTTCTGTGTTTTGGTATTAAATGTTGATAAGCGTAAGTTTATTAGGTTAGTTACTAGCTATCAATAACACAATCTATGTATGCTTCGTCTGATACTACGTGTGTGGTTTGTGCTTCCGTATTTAATATTTAAAATGAATACATCGTCATTTGTTTTGTAATTTATTTATTTAATTAAGAGATTATAGGCAACCTATAAATGTATATCAAAAGAATCATAGAGATTAAGTTTATTGGTACTGGAAAGTTCAGGCTGTAAAGATATAAAACGTCGAGTGAGGGTCATTAAATCGAGTTGAAACTTTTGCTGAATAAACTTTTACAATACTTAATAACTCACTTCCTTGAGTCCTTATAGACTACAATATTTATTGTATACATCGTTTTTAATTCATTAGCTAGTTATTTATTTGCAAAATTGCTTATACTGCTCAAGTCCTATGTATTAGATTTGTCTCATTTTTTTAAAGATTTAAGGATTATGCTCTGTATCGTGGTAAATTTTGCAAATTTAAAACGAATGAATCCAAAATATGTCTACACTCTGAAAAATCATTTGTTACAACAATTAATTATTTCGTGTGGGATTCAAACTCATGATGCTCGGTGGTGAGGCGAACACTTATAGCACTCCGTAATTCGCGCACTGTTGGTTTAAAATATACATTATATCAGCAAAATTAGAATAATGTTATACATATTATAAGAGAGGTTTTTACTCTCTTACAAAAAAAAATATGATTTGATGGACTTTCCAATAATATAGCTCATACATCACAATAATTAATAGGGTATAGTCTACTAAGAAAGTGACAAAAATATAAAGATAGAGTTTAGGTAACTTCAAAAAAATTCTACCAACTTAGAGCTATTTCGAGGCACATTGCGTAAATCTTTTAATTAACTTAAAAGTCTCGGCCGTCTATATGTTCATTGAAATATCGTGTGAAAAGTTGGTATCAAATAGAAAGTGTATGAAAATACGAGATATTAACTGGATTTAACCTTTTTTTATCATATAGTTCAATTCAGTTTCACATAGGTACTTTTCGAAATTTCATAGTGTTTGATCATAGACGCCAAGAATCGTAAGGTGTAAATTTTTTAGAGCAACGTTTTTACACCAGCCCTAGTGTTTTAGTTGTGAGACAATTTTTAATTAAGAAAATCGGAACCATTGTTGAGCTCGCGGCTCGGGGTTTGAGGTTTCGGGCTCGAGGCTCGGGGAGTACGTCCGTCAATGACTTATTCGTCTCCCTTTGTTTTTGTCCATTGATGAAACTTTTACCTTTGTCTCCTAATAGCTGCATTACGGAATCATTGTTATTGAAATGAAAGATGCTTTTGCCTTGCAATTTTTTTTATTATTTATTTGCATCACTAAGGATTATAGTCGTGTACTTCCAAGATTGAGGTATTAATATTTTAGCCCAACAGGATTGGGCAATCGGATTCCATAGATTTTGTTGACACGATCATCAATTAACAAAGGGTTTTCCATTTTCCCATTTGATCAGACAGTGAACAGAATATGCCTAGGTAGTCAAACTAGCATATAGTTTTCTTATAATGCAACTATGCAAGGGTTAGTGTTGATCATGTACTTCCTACACAAGTGCCGTCAGCGATAGTTTTCGATCTCTTCTATAGCATCCGGTTTATAATTAGTCTGCATCTAACTCTAGAACGGTTATCTTTTAATTCGGTTTTTTATAAATCGAACTTAGTGTGTTTAGATAAATAAGTTTTTTAAACTCTGTTTAATTTTATTAGATGACAGTTTTCTTAGTTAGCTAGGAGCCAACAACTGAAGATTTCACAGATTTGGAGTAGTCGGTGTGCTTTCGTTTTGAAGGTCAAAACCCTTTTTGGGTTACTAAAGCAATAAAGTAAAGATAAGGAGGATATTATGGCATAATTTAGGATTCAAAAGTCTTCGTAGCTTTGGACCTGAATGTAAATTAGGTCGCATCTTCTAAATTCTTAACTTTATACCCTTTGTAAATGATTATTGACTCATTTGAAAAGATTAACGTATTGACGTATATTGTTTTTTTTTGTCTTTTTGTACAAAATACACTGGTTCTTATAATAGACATAGTATAATTTAAGAACGAATGTGACTGTTGAAAGATATAAAATTAATCGTTTGACTCCACTTTTATACCAGATTGCTAGCATTTCAGTAGCTGACTATATCAGTATGTGGTCAGTTGAGTGGTAGCAATGATCCAGTGGGTAGGCACCCAGCTTAAATTCTAAACATACTTCGGTATATGCCAGTAGGTGGTATACCTAAGCTCGTCACGATTACATATGATCCAGTTAGATCAAAATCGGATTCCAAGCTGTTGTTTCTATTACAAAATAAAATATAACAGAAGTACTGAAAATCAAATAGTGATCATAACAATATTCCTAGGAGTTATACAAAACGTCATGTGTATTGAATTTCAGTGAGGGTTACTAAGTATATGAATGATACCCTCCGCGGACAAGTCACGAAAATTTCAAAGTTGAGATCAGCGAGTAATGCGTGGTGTATATTACAAGAGATTGTGTTTTTATTAATTTCTATTATGTATATTGTATTTCATGCTTATTATACGTCATTTAATTTATAAGCATATATAAATGCAAATAAGCAGTATAAAGCCATATATAGACAGAAGTTTACGATCAAGAAGTATTCCTCATTGCCTTTTTAGTTTGACCTCACAAAAGGGTATAAAGGTTATTAGCATACAGATGTAGGAAACGTTAGTTTAGATTGTTATAAAGCAGAGGAAAAGATGATATCAAGATTGCATTTAGTTCGGTATAAGGATAATAAGAAGATATATGTTCGATTTTGGTAATCACTTTTAATTGTTTCAAAGCCGAATCTCAAAAACGTAAAATATTAAGGAGTATTAAAGCTACATATTATATGACAATACTTATAACATTTAAAATTCTCATTTGACATTATAGGAGCCTTAACTTAAAATAACGTCCAAATTATTCAAATCACTGAAATGTAGGTGTATATGTAGCGGAATTGAGCTTGGTAAAATTCGCAACAGATATGCAAAGAGGGAGTATATGAGATTGGTGATAGTAGCTGAACCATTGCCGATATTAACGGCTATAAGTTAGTAAGTGAGGATATAATGACGACATGAAAAATGAGACCATCAGATTACTTCGGAAATTTAGCACTAACAACATTCAGTCAAATAACCAGAAGCAAGGTGAGTAAACAAGTAAGGTATTACACTAAACGATCTATTCAATAAAAGAGAGACAGAGACGTAGCTTTTAACCGCTTACCGCTTATGACTTGTGATTGGTTGTAAAACTTTTAATCCGGCGTCGACAGCCTATTGTTTGGCCGACCGTCTGATTACTGGCAGACACCAGTTCTCACCCGCTTCTTGTATTGTGTCTCCGTGAAATTCCCAACTCGGGCTTTTTGAGCCCTGACCAGTTCTGAATGGTGTGTTTGTTTTTTGGTTTACGTTAACACTTTCTATTCAGGTTCATTATAAGAACGTTAATAGCCTAACTTATAATTTGCGAATATTAGGGTTGTGTTTTATTTGATAGTAGCTATCTGTTCATGTCTATTATATATATTGATTTATAAAAATAAATGAAATTCAATTGTTTATTGTTTTTCTCTTTAATAACCGGATGATCGGATTCTAAGGAAATTTAATAGAAGCAAGATATTAGATATAACCACAAATTGGGAGTATAGCAAAGAAGAAATGTTAAAAAACTTTGCGAATACCCTTCACCGAGATAATGTAAGCACGGAAAGAAAGATTCAAGAAAAGTTCTGACAAGTGAAATGGAGTCGGAAGTTGAGACGACCTACATTAAGATATCATGCAACATTTCTTGGTGTCAGTTGCAGAGACGAACTCATTTAACTTACAAATTTATGGAGCCGGTTTCTTTACACTCTAACGTTCTATTTCGTCCTGTTGCCTCTGTAATGTGATGATTTTGGTCATTTCGTTTATTGTGTACTTTATTTGATGTTCTATATATAAAAAGTGTGGAAGGGCTTTTCATAACAAACACCCATTCAACTACCTTTCTC
This sequence comes from Antheraea mylitta, assembly GCA_014332785.1. Classification (NCBI taxonomy): domain Eukaryota; kingdom Metazoa; phylum Arthropoda; class Insecta; order Lepidoptera; family Saturniidae; genus Antheraea; species Antheraea mylitta. The sequence continues at coordinate 733,932 of JACEII010000071.1, read as the reverse complement.
AAATTTAAAGTCACCATCAATATGTACGTGTATTTCTATTACTGCATCTAAAATACAGGTACTAATTTGAGCCACATCCTCATCTAATATTGGGTAAAATTGTAGTCAAATGCAAACGTCCATTAAGTATAAAAGCAGCATTTTATTTTTAATTTTTTACCACGTTTGTCTTTCTTTTTATATCATAGGAGGCAAACGAATAGATGGGTCACCTGATGTTAAGTGATCACCACCGTCCATAGACACTTGCAACACCAAGGGAGTCGTAGGTGCGTTGCCAGTCTGTGTTGAGGGAGGGGGGAGGAAGAGAAGAAGATAGGGGGAAGGTGAAGAGAGGTGGGTTTTCGGTGTTCTCACTGACCGAACGAGAAGCAACAATGCAAGCACTGTTACTTCACGTGAGTGTTTCTGTGGGTAGGGTGGTACTACCTCGGACGAGCCGACCCATTTATGCTGAAGCCAGTAATAACTTCAGCGTGACTTTACCACCTTCTAAAACATCTAACCTAAACCTGTCTAATATGTTCAAGTTATGAATCTGCGAGGTATTTTTGGCAGTCACATTGGATGATGTTGGTACTAGGCCCACAATGATTCTGACTTTTTAATTAATTAAATATTGCATCACATCATTCTACATAAGTATTAATTATAGTTGTATAACTTTTATTGGTGAATTTTTTTTTTTTGAGATCGTTAGAAAGTTTTCCGTAAACTCTTCATTTTAGAATGGGTTATTGTAAGATTAGGGTAAGAACTACTATAGCCTAAAGTGTTAAAATATTTTACGTGCAAAAATATATCAAATTTGTACTATGTAAGGTTTGCCTATAGGACATAATGTCTACCAAACTTAGTTTGGATTGCTCGATGTGCAGTGTTAAATTTATAGGGAAAGTTTCTCTGTCTCGGCGAACTCGCCTGATATTTGGCATTAACTCGCATCTACTAATATTTTACATGATATTAACTTGAGTCTCTTCACTAAGTTCAAACTAATTTATACGCCGAAACACCAGTTAAAATTATGTTTGAACAACTTTACTGAATGGATTAAATTAGTCTATTTCAGTAATTGTTAAATTGTCCAGTGATATAAAAATTCACTAGTTTTTTCATATTCGCTACCTTAAGATAACTGTATTATTGTCTGAGAAGAATTAAAGACTGTTTCTACAAATTAAAATGTGCTATTGTGTGTTTCTAATCATGCATTATTTCATGGAAATGACGACTTAAATACATGAGATTTGTATGTGTGGTTTATGTTTTCTTTCGAATATAATGCAACTTCTACCTGTAACTGAAAAGGAATTTGTATGAGCAGTTTCATTAATTAAATATGTTATATCAAAACTCTGTCCTTTAGAATTTTCTGGACATTCATAAATTTTCCTAATAAAGTTTATATTCAACGACTGTATATAATTATTGTAGTTTATAGCTTAAACGCTTACGAGTCTAATCATTTGTTAAAATCCATGACTTTAGACAACTCAATTTATTCATAAATTTTAATACACAGAAAGACATATCTTCTATACATATAATAAGAACATAAATCTAACGTGTATATGGTTTTTAAATTTTTGTAAAAAAAAAAATGATGTTTGTGTCTAGGAATAATTCATAATATGTAGGTAATAATATGTATGTATATGTATTACGGTCAAAGTACTGCATTTAAGATAAAAACTTTTTCAAATAAATGATAAAGCATAACTTTGAATAATGTTTAGTCTTTGCTTTTTTTAATTCGTGTAACGACCGGAATCACATCGTATCACGCAGCGGTATTGCCCACCTGAAGCAATAGTACACTAGTAGTATTACTAATTAGTGCTGTCGCCGGAAGTGTCGCCATATTCAAGCCAAACCATACAACTACCCTACCTGCCAGTAGCGCCATCTAGTCAAGCCTAAGCCACAGTAGCTCTTGCCATCGGAGCACTCATCTAAAGTGTTAACGAAGTGACGTTTAACTATGTGTGTTTATAATTATTTTGAAGTGATTATAATAAAGTACACATATGTGACATTTCATTTTACGTGTTGTTACATCGGTATGGATTAGCAAAAGTTATTGTAATTTTAATGACTATGTAACTTAAGAACGACAGAAAACTATATAAGTAATTAATACATTCAGATGGTTTTATTTGTCACTGTTTTGTGCATAAGGTTCTAAGCGGAGGTATTAGTAAGTAAGCAATCTTAGAAATCGTCCTACAGGTTAAGAATTGAAGATTACTCTCTAGGTCTTGTTAAATCACTAAGTTATAAAATACAAATGGGCCAAAGAAAATACCAATAAATACTCGATTCTATTCAAAGCCAGTGAATACAGAGAAACTGTAAGTATATATGTTTAATAACTCTGCCAACTTTACCCATAACAGGGGCGAACTTGCTAACTTCGCTCAAAACTTCAACATAATAGTGTTAGTATAGAATATTTGTTTGTTTTTTTTTTTTTTTTTAATAGTGTTTTGAATAGTAATAAATATTGAATAAGTAATTTATAATTTTGATTTTACAATTTTACCAACCGATTATGTTGTTCGTAGCGGAATTATACTGCGGATTTTTCTTGCGAAAAAAATCATCTCACTTTTTTGAAATCCGAAAAATTTATAAATTTATATACTAAAAAACTACAAATTATAAGGTGAATTTGCGCAGAAATCGAATTCTGAACTGATCGAGATTAATATAAACTGATATAATAAAAAAAATGACTACACAAGATAAGCAACATGTATTTTAAAAGGCGCGGATTTGACAACACTGTGATAGATTTGGAGAATGTAAATTCGTGTATAAGTAATGTTGTCAACCGCCCTTATATTATTGAAGAGTGATCCTCGGGTTAATGGAATATGTAAAAGTAGTATTATCAATGATAAGCAAAATTACTATATTAGATTATATTAGGAATGTAGTTCATTATTGAGTGAAAGGTTTATTCCATTTACTACTGGTTTCTAACTAAGTTTTAATAGTTTTTGTCGGGATTTTAGTCTGTCATGTAGTGGATTTTATATTTTATTCATAATCTTGTGTTATTTGACTATATATTGTGTAAATTTGGTGGTGTTTTACGTAATATAGTTAGTTTATTATGCATAAGTGAAGTGAATGGAAAATAATAACACGGAGCATGAAATTCTGAGATGCCACAAAAACTCCCTGGAAGGTTCTAGCAAGGGATCCACCATCTTGTTAGAATATGGTTTCACACTATGCTTAATATTGGAATGATCACACGAAGTTTGTGATATTATTGACTACGTGACAATGGCAGTAATAATCGGAAAGATTGATTGCCAAAAATAAAGTTAAAAAAAAACAACTAAGTTTTATAAAAAATAGCTTTATTAACTAGTTGGTATAATATGCGTTAATATCTAAGGTTTTTCTTGTCTTAAGCTCACTATACTATACTGTTGAATGATGGAAATTATTTTCTTAGTATATATAATTAATACGGATTTTATTGATGCTTGGTTACTTTTGTGTAATGTAAGGGTTATTTGTCTATATGATCCAACTCAGCGAGTTGTTGACATGTAAACTTCATATAATAGTGTCAAGGCATTAGGCTCGTATTAGAGAATATTGTAAATATGAAAAAACTCGAGGCTGTCATAAGGACTGTCGACAGAAGTGAAAACTCAAAACGATGAGATAAATGTGTTCTCTTTTGAATGTTCATGTTAATTATAGTGTAAATGACATTATTCAATTTCAGAATTTGTTTATTGAAATGATTAACGTTAGTGTAGTTTTCATATCTATTAGCACTTACAACAATAATTCCATACAATTTTACACAGCGTAGTAGTTAAGTAATCAAACATATGACGGGTTGCATAAGCTCAGTACGAAACCTTTATATTATATTTACGCAGGCCATTATGCTGTTCGTCGCTAGTCTGAAGACAATACATCACGAGCGTGTCTGTAACGCTTTATTAGCATGTCACTGATGCGAAACCAAAACTTTTTCTCTTCCCAAATTCTGCTCAACGCGCGTAGAGTAGGTTTTAGATTAATAAACGTAAAAGGATACGAATAACTGTACGAATATCTGTATGTGTGTGTGATAAATATCTTCGAGTCAGCATGTGTTTAAAAAGGTTATTTCTCCAGAACGAATATTCATTCGAGCTCCATAGACTTATGTACACGCAATATGTGGTGTAGTGTAGGTATTTAAGCCTAAGCTCTTATTACTTAGCCTATTCATATTTTAGACTTGGACTAGATTTAGTGTTTCTAAAAATATAAAATTAGAATCGTGTTTATTGCAAAATTTCGTAGAAATTGACGAAAACTCAAAGTAAAAATAAAATCAAATTAAAACAAAGGTAATAATGTTATTTCAGATTATATACTTAAAATTACTAAATCACATTGTTTATACGAAAAATAATCATAATTGAACGATTCTCATTTATAATTTGAACTGAAAAGGGCGGGACAAGCACATGTCAAATGGAGTGAGCACTCGAGTGGATGTCATCGCTTTAGTAACAACTGACATCCGCCGTTTATGCGAATAAGCTTTTAAATTTCACTAATTAAGAGTTCGGTTTGGAAAGGTGGGGGAGAGGGGTCCTATTCAAACCGTTAAATCCAGGAGCGGGGAAACAAAACTTGATTTCTTGCCGACTTATAATTTAATGCAATATCTTCTTTTATTACTTGGTTTAAAAATATAGACGGCAGCGATGTTATCGTGTGATATGTTTTTATAATAATAAAAATCGTTGTATACTAAACTTTACTACACGGATAATCTATAATAAGCGATTCATAAAAATAGTAATATATTTGACAACAGCGAATTTTTCGTTTCACGTTTTCCATTCAAGGAAAACAGCATTTTTCATATCAAGAGAAATTTTATAACTTTAACTCTATGGAACATCTTCTGTGTAAATTTTTTTGGTAGTAAAAGTCTGCCTGGTAGGTGAAGAATGTCGTTAATATAATATCTTCTCATCTGTTCTACTGTTTGCAGTTTTTTTTAACTTTATTTTTGGCAATCAATCTTTCCGATTATTACTGCCATTGTCAAGTTGTCAATAATATCACAAGCGTCGTAGGATCATTTCAATATTAAGCATGTGGGAATCAATATTCTAACAAGATGGTGGATCCCTTGCTAGAACCTTCCAGGGAGTTTATGTGGCATCTCAGAATTTCATGCTCCGTGGTATTATTTTCCATTCAATTCACCATCCACTTCACTTATGCACAATAAACTAACTATGTTACGTAAAACCCCACCATATTTAAACAATATAGAGTCAAATAACACAAGATTATGAATAAAATATAAAATCCACTACATGACAGCCTAAAATCCCGACAAAAACTCAGCAGTTACAGTATATATTATAATAGTAGAGAAACGATCGCTTTTCTAAGTTTGCGTTTTATTCTGCTAATCTTCATTTAAATACCTGCATTAATAGGCACAACAATTAAAATCCAAGTGATAGATCATACTAAAATATAGAAAACACAGACATGGAAGGGTGAAAAAGGCATGCCACGAATGGAATTCCTTCTAGATAATTTTAAACAGAACAAAAAGAAAGTTGTTCAGATCTAAAATAGATAAATTGAGTGACTCGGAATAATATAACTTGTTTCATTGAAAGTTGGACTTCGAATAAGTCAATTAAGAGTTCGACTTTAACTTTAACAATTCCGTTTAAGAATATCATTAAAGCAGTTCTTATTCGGGCACGTAGTATCATTTGTTTCGACATTACAGTTGTCTGAATTTAGTAGGGTTACTTGTTTAATTTGCAAAAATATTGCGAACCAGTGGAAAGTTACTAACTCGCATTGAAATTGGATCCACGATTGGTTAGATCCAGCAGAATTAAGTGTAATTGTTAGAATGGTAGCTTTGGCATTCATAACGGTTTTCAGGACCTCAATTTTTGATTTTGATTTCGAAAACGTTATTATAAATAAATAATAAGTTAGCTTAAGTTAGTGAAGCGATGATAGCTTAGTTGATAGCCTGTTTGGCTTTGGCATCCTCGTACGAAGTTAAAGTCCTACTTACTGTCTCGAAGTTTTCGGAGAAGAAAAGCATTGAGATGAAACCACAGCATGGTGGTGGGGGTTTTGCTAAGTCAGCCGCCCGCTAGCCACCCTCATGTAGGAAGTATGTTGTCTGTGTTGCGTCATCTGCACTCGATAGCCAGTTCCTTCTAGGTTTAACGTGATTACTATCTCAGACCACATCTATTAATGTGAAACATCTATAGACGCGGGTAAACCTGGTTGATTGTGTGAAACATGGTGACGTAGTGCCATGCGCAAGCGACTGTGCGCAATCTTTCTTACCGCAGTGAGCTCGCGTATCTATAGTGTAATTTGAGAAATCGGGAATTTGAGATTCGTTCGATTCAAACAATTTTGATATTTCCCATCTGTCCAGCGTCGCGTGACGGCTCAATTTTTTAAATATCAGATGAGGTTGTAGTCAAATACTAAAAACTACAAAGCATGAAAAACCCTCATCATAAACTCGTGTCGACATAAAGCTGACTGAAGTTGATATTCTGGAGTTAGTTATGTCTTTGATGAAACTCTAAGTAATATCATAAACATGAATATGAGTTTACTTGTTTGTTACATTTTAACGACTTAGTTACAGATTGTCATGAAATTTTGCATAAACGTTCTCATGAGTATAAAAAGGTATAGGCGTATAGAGTAAGGTATAGCTTTCATCCTTAAAAAGTCGAGGGGTAGATCAAATCTACATTAACAAAAGCTGGTGATTAAATCAAATGTATAATACTTTATCATTTAATAATTAACCAGTTTATTTATGGCCATAAAGAATGGAAATGAAAGAGCTATAAAAACAATATCATCATTAAACCAAAAATAGTTAATAATAATTGAACAGTTCATATTTAATAAATTACTAATTAAAAAAAATACGCTCACGGATACGATTTTTACGTATACAAAGTACTACATGTAAGCAAAAAAAAGGTTCGGAACAAGAGTCTGCAGAATAAAATAACAATAATGAAAAAATACAGTTTAAGCTTAGACTAATTAAGTGATAAATTTTAAACTCAATTTTCTTGTTACACGTTATTCGTAAAGTGTGATAAGATTACAGGTTTTTTATTTGGAATATATATGAGAGCCGTTTGTGACATGGTCCAAACATGACGAAGGGTGCACAATCCTCTTATTGCAGTTCGGTGGACTGCGAGGGTCCCTCCGTGAGTCCCGGGCCCTCGCTTCGTTAACGCTAATACCCGCCACTGACGGCTGCACTTTTCGGCCGGGCCCCAACAATCTAACTGAACATCTTATTTTACTAACAATATATACTCTTTGATTTTACACGACATAGACAATCGCTTTGACGTATTTATGAGATTCTATCTCTAGTGGAATTTATTATTGTATTGTTGAAATTTTAAAAATTTATGGGTGATCATGTTTTTAATTTTTTTTTTCATTTTACGACATCGTAAAGTGTATACATTTTATGTTTTACAATGTGTATTTTTTTATTTTTCTATGTTTGGTAATAAATCCGGTATTTGTGAGACTTATCCTGCCAACAGTCTACTGACCTGTGCCTCATGAAGACTACATTTGTTTGTATGGAACTTAAACCTTTATGGTTTTGCACTGTCCAGGGGTTAAGCGAATACTAATAGAAAAGAGATTTTTATTATTCATTGGTGTCTGCTAATAGCGTTGCTTTCTTATAGAGTCCTAGTACTCAAACAGTTGATGCTGCTAGTACAAGCAACTTCTTTCATGATCTGTGTAACTTAAAGCAATGATTATTCATAATACATCCGTCCTACTTCGTACTCTTATAGGGATCTCTAAAAATCCCTTTAAAAATATTGACTTAAGTAAATGTATTTATTAATTAACAAAGATTTGTTCGCTTAATTATATTATATATTTATTATTTAACACTAAATAATTGATTAATGATTTAGAGTGTTATGGACCGAAGTTTGGAACGAAATACGAGTGACTGGGTGGTAACGTGGATTGCGTGAAGACTCGGAAAGTGCTGACGCCTAGGTACTGGACAGGAAGGGGTATAGATCTGTGGTGTTGGATAAAGGTCAGCATATTAGGGTACATGGTTAGGGTATAACAGTATGATCAATATACATTTATCTCGAAGCTACTTTAGATGCCAATTAGCCAAATGAAAGCACATGAGCGTCGGAGTTGAAGCTGTCGCTGTGGCCGAAAATGGCCTGGAATATACATACATACATACACTTTAGATGTGCTACAATAGTTGCATATTTCCTTATGGGTTTTGTGCGTTAAAATTTATGAATACATCGTCATTTAACATAAATTTACATTATGTTACAACCTTGAAGCATACGAAGTAATTTAGTAAAAAAATTGGTCTAATTACCACAGAGAAAAATATAACTGTTTCATGTTTCAAATCTTGTTTTTTAGGCTATTGTAAAAATAAAAAGAAACGAAGAAATATTTATACCTGATCTCTGGAAGGGTAGATAAAAGGGTTTTCTTCAAACCCTTTCTAATAAAGCCAAAGTGAATCACATTAGCGTCTCAGTGTATCGGTGTTCATACGTGAACGCGCTTCTGCCGTGTTCACTCCCATATAATACGTTCAACCAGGTCGAAAGATAAATGTTTTGACAACTAATTCATGTCTGTCTCGGAAAAAAAGTGAAAGACTAGGTTAACATAAAAGATATAGCAACGTATTTTGAATTTTATGTTAAAGAGATAAAGTTTTGATTGTAACAAAACAAATATTTGGAACTAGTGGGCCCAACGGATGTTGTCTCGCCCTAATAATAAAAAAGCCTTGACAAATTATATATCTAAACCTTTCTCATGAATCACTTTGTGTACTGCCGAAAACCACATGAAAATCCATTCATTAGTTTTTTATTTTATCGCGAACAGGTAAAAAACGTGGTACAGAACTTTGTTTTATAATATATAGTGATGAATATATCCATTCATTAGTTTTTTATTTTATCGCGAACAGGCAAAAAACGTGATACAGAACTTTGTTTTATAATATATAGTGATGAATATAGAGAAATCTCGATTATAGTTTTATCAGCACATATGTTGTTTCGATATTTGATAAAATTGGTTTTCTAAATATTTTTGTGGCTTTGAATTGTTGGGTTCACACAACCGTAAATCTACGATCAAAATAATTAGTTTAAATGTTTGCAATTGTCATACCATGCTACATTTATTATAACTAGCGGGCGCCCAGTGGTCGACATTCGACCGTAGTTATTTGATTTTTTAAAGTTTGAACTTTATTAGGGTTATTTTGTCAAAGGGTATACTTCTATAATCAAAGGTTTTTATCATGGCTACTCAGTTTTTTGCCATGATCGTTAATTATATAAACATTTAAAAAAATCGGTGTAAATGAAAATTGAAATTAATTATAAATTTGAAACAAATCTCAAATTTTAAGCAAAGCAAAATTTTAAAGCATAAAGTTATTATGAAAATAAAGAAATTTATCGTAACCCATGACACAATTTTCAATTAATTTTACACGACACCTTGGGTAGGTGGTATTTCTGGGTGCTATTGAATTAAATGTAGTCTGTTCATTATGAGAAATAGTGATATGCCCAGTATCATCGTTTAGAAAAGTAATGGATCCACAATACAATCAAATGGTGAATCCAATACAAAGATGTTTTTAATATTACCATTAGCTTTTAAAAATAAATTCTTTTTTGTTGCTACATGAGGTTGAATTGCAACGTTGTAACCGTGGAGGTCTAAGTCATGGATTACTTTTATGAACAAAACTCTTATTTTGATTATACAAATTATTATTTGTCTCATTTTTTTATTAAATCATCATTTGAAGTACATTTTTTTTTGCTTCACGTATTAATATATAGATTATGCTTATAATACCCAATATTTAGTGTAAAATAATATTTTTAAAGTTTTCATTTCAAATTATTAATAATTTCAAGACTTTCAAGTTTAATTAATTTTATTCAAACATACCTTACACTATAAAATTTCTTTGAATTAATAATTTTGTCGTGTCATGATTTCTATTTATCTAATTAGTTTTAATGATTGAATATGGCCTTTATAATATTTATTATCTAAAATGATATTCAAATAATTTAAACACTGGCGCCACCCCATTAGAGTTGGCATACAAAAGGCAAGATGTCTTTTATAGGTGGGCACTTCTATGTCAAAGTTAATGTAAGGCGAAACTCTGCTCGGATAAATAGTCACAATGCATATAATGTTAGTGTTATTGGTTACCCTGATTGACCGGGTTCTTATTGGGGTAATCCAATATTTAATGACATTATTATTTCCTTGACACGTGGATAATGCGAGTCCATGTGAACCAAGTAACGGGCGCAGCTAGTTATATTTAAAAACAGCAATATTAAAGAGGTTTCCAACAAAGGTCAAGCACATTTCTTTAGCATTTCTACCTACCCTAATAAAAATGGCGTAATGGTATGAAAATTGGATTTTTGTAATTTTTGAGCAAACAGTTTGTGGCAAAGGTAATATTTTATACTAGACAGGCTGTATTCGTAACATCTACTGCAACGGTTCCTCTTCAATTTTATCAACCTTTTGTCACTTTGTTGAACTAATTCTTTGAACTAATTCTATTAGAACTAATTTAGTAATAAATGAATTTACAAATGCATTTATACTAAACAAATAAAATGACTTGATTCCTATTTCATACATTTTACCAGTCCTGCAACTGGCATGTGTTATAATACAACAAAATGCTTCCAAAAACAGAAGCGACTTACGCAAATAATCTTAAGTCTATCGGAGTTAGAGGGGCATTAGAAGGACCCTCGATTCTATAGAGATGGCGCCCTGAAGACAAATATTTAACTATTACGGCCCTCCTCTAAAGGCTGTATTGGAATAGACTTACAGTTTGACTTTACCGTTGAGATGCGTATGTATTTATCTAACTCCTTAGAAGTACTATGACAATTTTCTAATATCTAATGATAAGCACAAAAAAAAATCTAAATATTCTTTGCTAAAATAATTTGACAATGCTTTAGTCAGTTGTCTAACATTGATTAGTTTAATAGTTTGAAGAATAGGACGAAAATTTACTACTGAGTACCGATTACGGTTTCAGCTAATTATTTTTGAAGCCTCTGTTTTAAATTTTGTTCATTCATTCATTCATTCATTCATTCAAATAATAGTTGACATCTGAGTATTCTATAATATTTTTTGTATTTCAAATGATGTCGTTTGTAAAACTCGTTGTATAAGTGTATTTTTTTGCATTTTGTTTATTTTTTTTTTTTTTTTTGTTTTAATTCGAATTCTATGATCAGTATTGAGTTTTACATATAAATGGTAATGATATTAGGAAGATGCTATGAATAATTGGGAAAATCGAAAATTTCATTCTGTTCTATTGCAAATGTCTATGCAATTTTCGGTTGTTAATTGTAGTGATAGTGCTTGTCTGGTTTATGGATGTACATCCTCAGAATATTTGCATACTTTTCTAATTTTTGCCTTCATTGTAGCCTTAACAAAGAATCCTTTGTACAAATGTACTTGAATGGAAAAAAATTGTATCACTGTGAAAGCATATGTTTAATCTGTGATATTATTATGTTTTCTGATAAAATGCATTAAAACATAGTACATTATCTAATCAACAGTGAAATTGCCATGCTTAAGTGGCACTTCGGTCGCTAACGGTGGAAAGTCACGCGACAGTAAGCTTTGATCGGACCCCATTCTTACACCGTAATGCTTTACTACGGATGTTAATATCACGTTTCTATACGCGTTATGTTTATAATAGTTTGGTTTAATTAAACTTGTGCCACCTGGCCCCGATTTTCTTTTGTTAATTTGGTTATTTTGATTAACATAAACATAACATAAAACATCTATATATGTGTCATGTGAAAGAAAACTGTAGGACTATCTCCCACGAATATTCCTTCTTTCGATGGCGTGCTTGGTATATTTTTTAGGCCGGTTTCTCTTATTGATTAAGCTCAGCAGAATGAAATGCAGCAGTGTGAGCATTGCTTCTAATACATTTGCAAATTTATTGCCTAGCAGATGCTTAGTACTATTTTATTTTTTACTACCTGTGACCGCGACTCCGTCCGCATGGAACCTAATGCAAAAAATGACGAATAAAATCACCTAAATGTATTAAGTCTATTTACTTACCTACTTTTCTTAAGTAATTTGGTCTTCTTGGTGAGGTTTTATCCCGAACTTATGCAGTGATGTGTCTTAAAACAAACAAATAGACATTTCTAAAAATAATTGAAATGTATTTATTACTTATTCCAAGACACCTGCAACAATTTTTCCAGAAAAATTTAAAAATTACAGACACGTTACATTTTAATTCTTATTATATGTATAGATTTATTCATATCTTTGAGGTCTATACATCGTTCCAAATTGTTTTTACATCAAGAGGTTTTCATTATATTTCTGAATAAGTACTGCTATTTTTGTGCACTTCAATAGAAAGATAAGAAAAACAACGAGAATTTTATTTTCACCCGAACTAAACCTACGTCAGGGTGACACGGGGCTGATTGCGCCAGGTGCGTCGGGGATGGACCATGGCGTCACAAATAAATGATTCCGCAACCCTCTCCTCTGCGGAAGGGGTGTGCTGTGTTGCCGAATTAATTGAAACTACTGATATTATTTTTCTTTAACCCATTTGTTTATTTAACTATTTGTTTTTCAATAATATAAAATATAGTTGTTCTAACCCTAAACACTTACTAAAGAAAATGAACGATTTATCTGTCAATATTTAACAGTTTTAACTTCTTCCAAGAACCTATTTTAACTAGCCACTATATATAACGAGTAGTTTCTTGATTTTACAGTACTATTTTCTGAATAACTTGGTATTTATCAAAGAGGAACTGCGTTTAGATAGTTTCCATTATCTACTAATATATTTATCTTGAGCATAGCTAAGCCGTCCTTAGGTAAAGATTATTTTAAACTTAAAACTTCTTAAGGCGCGTTGCGCGGTATATTTGGCAAGAGATAAATTTATAATTTCGCATCATAACATGCTACGTAAGCATGACCGACCGTATTACGTTTGCGTGACCTACGTCAGACTAGCGACGCGTAGAATAGGAGCATGTGTACACGTAGTATTGATAATTTACAGCATCTTCATATATTTGATTAATTAGTACACTTTATTAATAATGTATATAATTATTTTGCTCCGAGTGTCAATAGATATGAAAACCAATCTAATGTTAATAATTTCAATAAACAAATTCTACAATGATAATATTGACATTCACACTATTATTAGTATAAAAATTCAAAAGAAAACACAGTTATTTTATTGTTTTGGGTTTTCAGATCTGTCGCATAAAATACTGTAACCAACTAATTATTTACGGTAACGTTTGAAGTTTAAAATGATCTTGAACGAAAAGTACAATAAAATATGTAGTTATTATTTTAGTATATTGAATATACTTTAAAGTATCAATGCTAAGATGGTGTTGTATTTCTTCCTCGAATAACAAGTGATCGATTGAAATTCCCTCGAGGAAAGCCTGAGTGGAGTCTATTTTCCAATGCTGGGTTTCAGACAAACTTTTTAGCAATTTTAACTTTAAATAAGTCTTTAACGAAGATGCTTCGGAATTCCAATGCCTGTGGAAGGTTTTTTTCTGGTCCAAAACATAGGCGGGAGCGGTTATAAGAAATGTATATTAAGTAAAAGTAGATCAAGCTTTTCTATTTTATAGCGTTGCAAAGTGATAGTAAGAATAGTACTGTCCAGTTACCAGTCCAGTCTAGTGTCCTGTTTGCCAGTCATCAATGCCAGGCTTGCCAAACGCTCGTTACGGTTTCTACAGTGGCTGAACGAGAAACTCGCTACTAAAAAGGAGTCACAAAGACGGTTTGCAATAAACTGGTGTTTTCAATAAACGAAAATATGCTGTTGTAGCCATAGTAGGACTAATTGGATGATACAGTTGAAAATCGGTCGCCAAACACCTGTATGTTTTCAAACAGTTGCACTTAACAGTTAGCTTTTCTCTAGAAAAATTGTCTAACCTATATCATACTAAAGTTATTTTCTATTATATACCATCAATTTTATGAACTCTATTTATCTTCGTAATAGTAACATATTTTAATAAACTTGAAACATTAGTGGGAAACAAGAGAAAAAAAGAATGTGGTGTTGTGGGATACCAGGTAGGAACGAAGTTCCTTCGGCTAATGTAGAATCGACACAATTTGTAAAAAAAAGAAGGAGAAAGAGAAAGGTATTATACACTACTCGTTTGTGTATACGACTGTTGCGCCTGCGCACGTCTTTATTCCACGCACTCTTCGTTACGGTTTTACTATCACATTTTTTACAGTTCAGTCGCGCAGCAAAATCCCTATCTTCTCCAAGCCTGCCGTAAGGAACTTCGTTCCAAAAGGAGAGACGAATATAAAAAAAAAAAAAAAACGAAGCAGTCATAAGGACAGCCGACAGAAGTGTAAACTTAAAATGATGAAATTGAAACTGTTCTCTTTGGAAATTTAAGGTTAAATGGAGATTGAATTACTTCTATTTCATAATTTGTAAATTGAAATTATTATCATTAATCTCTTTATCACATCTATTTGCACTCTGAATATTAATTATATACTTTTTACACAGTTTATTCATTCATCAAATTTATGACAAGCTGCAAAATCTCAATACCAAATATCAATATTATAATTTACACAGGATGCTCGCTAGTCTTACGTAAGCCGTGTAAGTACATTACGGTTGGTCATGCTTGCTAGCATGTCATGACGTGACATTATAAATTTTTCTGCTGATTAAAAAATACTGTTCAACGCGCCTAAAGAATATTTCACTTCTAAAATTCTGCCATAGTAGTACTAGTCAGATATATGCAAAAATTTTTTATGTAAAATTTTGTTAGTCGTTTT
This sequence comes from Antheraea mylitta, assembly GCA_014332785.1. Lineage (NCBI taxonomy): Eukaryota > Metazoa > Arthropoda > Insecta > Lepidoptera > Saturniidae > Antheraea > Antheraea mylitta. The sequence goes on along the minus strand of JACEII010000071.1, from coordinate 718,890 downwards.
GATCTTATCAATCGTCCCACGAGTAACTGCAAGAAGGGCAAACGTCAATATTGACAATGCTCTCGGCGACAAAGCGAATTGGCTGAATTCGCGCGCGGCCAACGACGCGGCAATATTTTGACAATAAACACACCTTTAAATATTTCACTGGGTAATTCGGATCCACTCTGAGTGCTAGACAGATCTAAGTGTATGTTGTTTTTATGCAAAACACTCGTTGTTAACTGACTTGGTTAGTTATTCGTGTAGTACCTTAAACAGTGCTGAAACAGCCGTGATTTCCCAAGCTCATTTGTCTGCTGAAATCAAATGTATTATATTTGTTACTACGTCTCTATAATCACTATTAACTTCATTGCTATAACTAAGAGCATGATAACTTATATTAAACAATTTAAAGTAGGAGTCTGATAGTGATTTCGTAAAATTAAATCTTTGAAAAAGCGGAGATCACAGTTTATATCAATGGACGCCTCTTCTCGCACGTACCATAGAATCATCAAATTGTAGGCGAGAGCGATCTACGTAGAGTTTTGTGTATTTTATTTATATTAATATCATATTAATTGAAATTATGTATGTTTAAAGCCTGTTAATCTGAAGTGTGTCCTGGCTTATATGAAAATCGATTGTTAGGATTTTGACGAGACTTTACTAGGATATTATTTTTAGAGAATTGTGAAAGCTATATACTATTATATTTTCCTATAGAATCGAACAACTAGTGATGAAATTCAACAGAGGTAACTTAAAACAACAGAAACAAAAAAAGTTGTAGTCATCTGGTGGTTCACAACCATTAATAATTTAAATTGGTAACACTATCGACTGACGATCAAGGAAAACGTCATAAGGAAACTTGAACCTGAGAAATCTTGTAGTATTATTACATGTGGGATAACAAAGAACTGAATTTCTCAGAGTATGAAATCACCAATACATCATAGGCTGATGATTATTTCCATACCTCCATTCTGGAAGAAATCTATGGCCCTGCAGTAAATTTCTTATATGTCGATGATGATAATAATGAACTTAAAACCGATAAAGAAAGTTATAGGAGTTAAAAAGTAATGACAGATTGCAGTTACAACAACAAAATACATTTTGCAATGAAACCGAATAAAAGACTCCCACCATTTCAAACTAACTCATATCATTGCATATTATAAAACAAGCTCCTCTGCCTGTATGTCTTTTCGCGATAAACTCAAAAACAACTCAACGGAATTTCATGCGCTTTTTTATCAATATATAGAGTGTTTTACGAAAAAGGTGTAGGTATATAACTTGTCATTTTTTTTATTACCTGGACGGAACAACGTCCTTTGGGCTTGCTGGTTGATAATAAAATACAATAGAGGTAATTTAAATCCGATAGAGAAGGTTGCAAGAGTCGAGTAGTATTAACAAAATTACAAAAAAACAAAAGACATCTCACAATGATATAAATCTTGTAAGAAATGAAATAAAAGAAACGGGACACACTAAAGATCCTTGACATTTCGTAGTCTTATGTAGATCCGTTTCTCTTTGCAAAATGTAATCATTTACCTCTATACAGAGTAACGTTGACGTCTCGATAACTGATTCTCCCTCCGGCCAGCCTCCGTTCAGATTAAGATCAATCACCTCGGACGGTAAATAAATAGCCACATCTATTGACAACGGTTCCGCTAATACATTACCAGACTAATTGATGTTACGGTATACGCTATGTTATTCTTCTATATAGATTAATATTAATGCATCACGGTGTATCATCTTTAGGGGATCAGTAGATATGTTTATCGTAATTGAGTATTCACTTTCAGTTTGTTTTTCTTTATAAAATGATCAGTAATGAAAAAGCGGGGACGTAAAATTTATCTAGTTAGATTTTATTCATAGAAAACTTTTTTAGCTTAGATTTCAGGCAATGAAAAAATATAGCTAAAATATAAAGGTAAATTTCGCCGCCGCTGTTAAAAGAAAATAGCTCAGATGCAAAATTGGTTCTTCGAAAATCGTTGTAACCCCAGGTCGAATCCGATACAAACCTAACAATTTATTTTAATTAAATAAATAATCTTATTATCATAAGATTATTTATTTATTTTTATTATTTATTATTTTATTTATTTAATTATAAGAGAGATATCTTTTTTAAATATTTTTTTATGTGGATAAATGCTAATTTTGTAAGGAAAACATAACAGTTTATTTTAATTTAAAAATGTTTTTTAAAGAACCGAGAAAGGCTCGGTCGCTCAGGTACTTTCAGTTATAAGCCATGAATAAACAGATAGATTGAGATATGTTTTTATAATATAAGAAGTAAATATATGGAAAGGAAAGGATATTAATGACAATTAAATGACAAAAAGTCTGACAGATAAAAAAAGCTTCGTCATCAAAAGTAAAACAAAAATTACAGATGTAACAATCAAAGTCAAATAACTTAAATGGACATGGGCTGGCCATGTCATAAGGGATAAATGGAGCAAAAAAGTGACACGGTGGTACCCCAGAGAAAGCAAAAGAAAGACGTAGACCGCAGAAGAGATGGAATGACGACATCAGGCACGTGGCAGGAGTCATGCGGAACGGAGTGGCTCAAAAAAAAAATGAATGGAAAAGGTCGAAGGAGGCCTTAGGTGACTGGCAAATAGATCTAGAGATGATAACCAAGGGACGTATATTTGTTTAAATAATTTCTTTAGTGTAAAAGTCCAGCATTTGTCTTAAGTTTTAGATTTAATTTCATTGTAACCAGTTTAAGAGATCTCAATAAAAGATTATTAAATTATTATTAAAAGTAAATTAATGAGTCGTATATGTTAAAATTAAAACCATTAATCAAATTTTGTTAATCACGAGCATATGGATATACGAATGATTTAATTTAGTCGAAGGCTCGTAAAATTTTTATATATTCCCCGTATATGTTTAAACTTTGTCATTTCCTTTGATTTTAACCGTTTTATGTTTACGTTCGCTTCGGTACATTTAAATAGGTAATTTTATTTGTTTGTTTCCGTACGTTATCGGGATCAGAACAAAAATTGTGTTGATAACGAGTTTACGATGTCCCGTGTTGTGTGTTTCGGGTTTCGTTTTTAAGCCTTTTGTATAAATTTCGAAATAAAATAAAACTTTTTAAGTGGATGAAATGGAAAATAAGCTTCGTGTACTAAATTAGCTGGAGATACGGTTATTTGTTGGCAGAAGAGAGTGAAAATAGATTTGCAATTCATCTGATGGTCTGTGGTTACTGCAGTCTATAATTACCCTGAAACTACCCTTTTATAGAGCTGAACTCTTAGCCGCAGTCAGGCCTATTCTACTTTAATGATGATGTCATAGGCGTTTATAAGCATTATATGAATAAGTGGACCATCAGAAGCATCAAATGCGCGTTGCTGATCCATTAAAAATGTCTTTTGAAGTATCCCATAATATAGTTCTTCAACAGAGAGCTCATTTTACATTAGGAGTGTTATATTAGCTATCTGAAACATTCCATTCAAAAGGAAAGAGAGTATGATTTTCACATTATTTTTTACTGTTTTAACGATTTCGACTCTAAATAGACTGAACGCATCGTTTTCTTAAGGTACATTTTTTTTCGTTAGAGATGAAAGATCTAATATTTTAAAAAAATCAGTATTTTGTATGTATAATTTTGATTTTTTTTTATATCATAGGATGCAAACGAACAGTTGGGTCACCTGATTTTAAGTGATCACCACCGTCCATAGACAATTGTAACATCAGGAAAGTTGCTAGTGTGTTGAAGGTAGGGAAGGTAGGAAGGTGAGGAGGGCTGCTTCCAGCGCTCTTACTGACCGAACGAAACGCAATAATGCAAGCACTGCTACTTCACGTCGGTTTTTTGTGAGAGGGTGGTACTACCTCGGACGAGTCGATCCATTCAAGCTAAAGTCAGTAATAGCTTTAGCGTGACTCCACCACGTATAAAACTATAATACTGGAAACAGTGGGAACCGAATAAAACCTAATTTCACAAAACAACTTCAAAATTTAATCTTACGACAAACACGTAACGTGGGAACTTTTCTTAATAGTTTATAGTCAGTTAGTAAGCCATCGGTTGATTTAAGTGCGTATATATGTAGGTGGAGATTGTTGATTCATGAATATTCAAACAGGACCAGATTGTGGTTTACGTAAGTTATTTGTACACTGTCCAGACAAATTTACCATCAAATTTAGTAACGTATACAATCTCTTGCCAACATTCCTAGATTCGTAAGGAACCTGACTAAAAACTAAATCTTTGAAACATGTTCCTCGTTGCAAAATAATCCCACTTAAATGCTAGAGATGCTTATAAGAGAACAAGATTGAGTTGCCTTCAAAGCATTTTTGGGTGAAATATTGAAACTCAGCTAGTGTATGGAAGTGGTACCATTGTCTATTATTCGTCTAATTAACTCTCAAATTTGTATATATTTCGAAGATTTAAATAGTTTTGCTATAATTATAATTTATAGATATTAGATCATTTGTTTACGATTCTACTCAACACCAAATAGCAATATGGTCTAAGCTGGTAATATACTAAATCTAGATCAGGACAAGCGTACAAATGTGTAAAGGCAGTTTCCGGTAGATTTACGGCTTGAATACAATAGCTTGCAAGTAGGTAGGTGGTAAGTGCAAGAATTAAAGAAAGCCCTGCCATGACATGCTGTGTTTGATAACGATGTATCCCTTTATTCCCTACCCCTAAACTTCATTGCTTCGATACCTAACTACACTTAATCTAGAATAGATAACTAATTTAAAATTTAGTATTGATATGATAAAATGCTAGTCTTTGGAATATAAACAAACCCTATACCAAAGTATAAATATAAAATTTATAAACTTTTCACTTACTTATTTAGCCGATTATTCAGATAATAATAAGGCCGGAATCCAACTTTTTCTTTACTTTAAAACCTTCCCACTTCAATTTGTGACGAGGAGTAGAATTAATATTAATAGAAATGGATGGCGCACAAATTCGTACACCGCATCGTTTTGAAGGGGGACGATGTCTACAGAAAAAAGGTTCTGATTGTCTCCAAATTTAATAACGGATTTCGATGACCCACCCTTCAACTCTCGAGATATTCTTCGGGCGCGAATACTCCAAGTAAATCTGTATACACTCGTTTGAAGGGGAATTTGAATTGTCATTAACGCTATTTTAACGACGTTTTAGTTAGTTTAGATTTAATTTAATACATATTATGGTGTGAACTAAGTTATCATATCACCATATATTTATGTATATAAAATGAAACAGTCATTGAATAATACATAATTTTGTATATAGTTCCTCACTTGTAATCTATACTAATATTATAAAGAGGTAAAATTTGTGAATATGTGACGTTGTGATGTTGTGACGTTGTAAGGGGTAATCTCAGAAACTACTGGTCCGATTTGAATAATTCTTTCAGTTTTATATAGCTCATTCATCGAGAATGGTTATATCATCACGCTAAGACCAATAGAAGCGAAGCACAGATGAAAAATGTTTCAAAATCGGGATGTTTTTTCCTATTGAGAACGCGAACGAAGTCGCGGGTAGAGACTAGTCATCTATAATCAATATCTAGTTTCCCTTAGTTTCTAATGATAAAATTATGTATAAGTGAATTTATTGTGTAGTAACTATGAATTGATAATAAACTCAGAAACAATTAAAAATAACATATGAAATAGAAAAGTTTATTTAAGTTGCTACCCTCATGAGAACGAATTAAAATATCTTTACACTTTTCATTATCATTCTAATTTTTAGGATTATGTCCGTACTATAATATTATTATCTGCAATTTTACAAACTTAGAATCTTTTCATTTGACTCCCTTTTTGATCGTAATAAGAATTTTCTTATATTGTTTAAAAAAATATTTTCTAAACTATCATCAAAATGCAGGTAATTGTGAATACAAACTAACGGGTAGTTTTAGGATAGCTCTTGAAATATACCAAAAATATCAATTATGACGAGATTCCAAATAAAGGCTATCTAGTTTTCTTATCCTCACGAATAAAATTGCAATGAGATAAACAAAACGAGATAATTGCGTATTTGCTTTGCATAACTGAAAATGGAAAAAATAAAAAATATTATAATAATGATGCTGCATTTTTCCTGACTTTATGAATACTGTGTGGTGATGATAGATAACGCTGTCGTATTAATCAAATTCAACATTATTCCACTGATCACAATATAGTGTAAAAAGCTTTCGACTCCCTCGCTTGGGGTCACGTTACTAACGGGACTTGTTGTATGCAAAGATTGATTGCCTCCATAGGCACTCATGAAAATGTGCTCTTTAGGAAATAAATGATATGTCCATATTTATAGAATCTTCTGTCTTAAATTCTACGTCTATGTCTAGTATACAGTTTGTGTATGTTTTAAACTGTGACTTCATAGGAGATAGGGATAAATATTACAATGATCAATAGTCTCTGTTACACAGTCTAATAAAAATGTTTACATTTGTGTTTACTTCAGTCAATACCTTTATAAGATTGTTAGTTATAGTTGAGTCATTGAATTAATAAGTAATTGCTCAATTTATGTATTAACTATGTAGATGGAGAGAATTATTGTATAATATTTGTTGGGTTAGTAATATAATTATTTTTTTAAAATTATTTTTCATATTATTTATTACTTATCTAGTTTTTGTAGTAGTTTATTTATCCGTTATCATTGACCGATTTCATAAAAGATGAAGGTTATGATATGTCTTTTTTTATTATTAGACAGTTTAGATTTTTAGTATTTTGAATAACTATTTTATTTATATGTAGTGAAACTAGACAGTAATTGTTTATAGGTCATTATGCTTTATTATAGACTGCTTTTCAACTATTTGTTAAGAATGCAAAAAAGAGTTGATCTATAATTATCGAGCAGCTTCATATTAAAATCTTTACAAAACTTTATAACTTATTCATATATTCAGATATGTTAATCAGGTTATCTAAAATTGATACAAGTTGAAAAAAAAAACTTGAATAAATTAAATGGTTATTTATTTCGTAGTATCACATAATATAAAACTGTTTCTTACAATAAAAAGATTTATAGCATTTTCTTACGATTGTTGTTAATTTAAGTCTTCAGGAAGAACAACAGCGGTTTCAACGTCGTTTTCTTTGGAAACATCAACGGCTTCAGGCGTGTCAATGATTACAGGCTCAATTTCGATAACTTCTTGTTCTTCTACAATCTCATCTGTTTCTGTTTCAGACGTCTCGATGGGTTCTTGCTCAGGTACTTCAGGTTCCGTTAATTCAGGACTAGGGGATTCTTGTTCTGAATAGTTCTCTTCTGATTCAGGTACAAGAACTTCTGGATCTACAAGCAGTTCGGGATCTACAAAAATTGGTTCGAGAATTTCAGGATTAGGAAAGTTAGGCATGGGTATAGTTATTGGGGGTTCCAGAAATCCAGGAGAAGGACCAGAAATAAATATTTCAGTAGTATTGCTGTCTTTAAGTTCCTGTGTGAGGAAGCGTGGCCTTGGCCAAGCCGTAGCCACGATGATGACAGTGAAGAAAGAAATAAGGGATTTCATTGTTGAGTTTCTGGAAATAAAATACATTATCAATGTAACATTTTTAATAAATGATTTACAATTATTCCTGCATCACTCATGCTATTTATATATTAGTACATGAAGTGAAAACTTTGTACACCTTTTTAAGCGAATTACGCTAACAGATGAACGTCAAATTTGGTATAGTTAAAATTTTATTTGGAGGAGAAGTGCATAAAGCTGTTTTAATATACAATGCATTAAATTAGTTAAAATAAGCATTAGACACACCGCTTCTTCAATGAAACACAACATATACACACACGTAAATGAAAAGGCATTTCGCCATCTTTCCATTTTCTTTGGTTTTTTTTTCATCTTTCTCACTACCTTACTCTTTCGCGTTATTTCATTCCTTATCTATTTATTCTTTCACTCTCCTTGTGCTATTCTGTTGTCTTCCCAGTCACAGTTACGTTTCAATTACCTTTTGTCATCCTACATTCAATAATTTTAACATGACTTACGTTCCATACCTTACATACCCTTGAAAATAACTGGTCAAATTACTGGTTAATTTTGGAATAATACAATATATAAATTCATTATATACATGAGTCTATCTTATATATTTATCTAACTGTAATATATGCACATATATATACATATATTATACCTTTAAACGAGAAATTCTTGTATATTTTTATATTTGTATATATTGAGGATCTCGGAAACGGCGTCACCTATTTCCGTGAAACTTACTATGTAGGTAGTATTAGAGACGATAAATCGATCTAGCTAGATTTTATTCATAGATAAGTTTTTACTGAGATTTCAGGCAGTAAAAAATTATAGTTAGAATATAAAGGTAAATTTCGCCAACACTGTCAAAACAAAAATAGCTCAGATGGAAATCAGTTGCTTCGAAAATCCGTGTAACCCCAGTTCGAATTTCAGTGACAGCAGAAGAGATATATATTTTTTTTGTATAAAAATGTTAAATTTATAAGGCAAACCCTACAGTTTATTTTAATTTAAAAATGTTTTTTTAAAGAACCGAGCTAGGCTCGGTTACCCAATAATAATATATCGCTATATATAGAATAAGTCTATCATTATATATAAATAAATACACTTTGCTTAATTTAGTAACTTGTATCAATTCTACACGAATTTACCATTATTAAAAAGTATTTTTTTACAAATTAAGACATCAATAGAGTTTAATATGAAAAGATGTAAATTAGAGTTTATGTAACCAGAATAAATATTAAAACTTGGATAATTTAATGTCAAATAAGTATAAGTCTGTGTATTTATTGTGTAACTTATTTATTTTGGAGTGAGGAGAATGTGCAGATAATGTTGTTATTCTAAATACATAATTGAGAGGGTTAATAAAATAACTACAGTGTCGTAAAGACAAGAAAAGGTCTAAATCGAAACGTGATGGTTAAAGTCTTTAAATAGATCCGTTATATAAATAATATTGAATTATGAAGTTTGATCAAACGTTTAACATTTTATTTGCTAATTGACCACACTGAATGGCTCTCATATTTTAAAAGGGATCATAATTTGTGTTGTATCTCAATTATAAGAATTAAAATCCTTCAGGACTTGTACACAATATTTAAATAAGATACATTAATCGAAATATACCCTGTTTAATTAATTTTAAATATACGTAGAGAACTATATCTTAGTAGCAGTGTATCCATCAGAAAAGGGATGTTTTCAGCATATTGTAAATTATTTTTCAATTTGGCAAAGATAGCAATTTAGTCCTCCTACGGATCTCCTCATTTCTGATTCGATCACGTAGAGAAACCCCGAGCATTGCTCTTTCCATCGCTCGTTGGGTGATATTGAGCTTTCTTATGAGGCCTACAGTTAGCGGCCACGTCTCAGTGCCGTAAGTCATTACTGGCAACACGCATTAGTTGAAGCCTTTAGTCTTTAAGCACTGGGGTATTAAGGAAGCGAAAACAGTTCTGAGTTTCCCAAACGCTGCCCAACCAAGTTGGATTCGGCGATTTACCTCTTTCTCGAAGTTGGACCTACCAAGTCGAATAGTTTGTCCTAGGTATATGTACTCGTTAACAACTTCGAGTGTAGAATTCCCAATAATTATTGGGGTGGACACTACGTGGCTATTCGACATGACTTTTGTCTTCTCCATGTTCATTTTGAGGCCCACTCGTTCAGAAACTCTACTGAGGCTATCTAGCATCGTGCCAAGGTCCTCCGGAGATTTTGCCATGACCACGATATCGTCGGCGAAACGAAGGTGGGTGATGTACTCACCATTTATGTTAATGCCAAGTCCATCACGCTCCAGAAGCTTGAAGACATCTTCCAACGCAATTATGAACAGTTTCGGAGATATAACATCTCCCTGTCTCACACCTTTCTGCAGTTGAATTGGTTTCGAGCTCTGATTCTGGAGTCGAACTGACATGGTGGCGTTTTCGTACAAACACCTTAGCACCTTGGTGTACCGATGGTCGATTTGGCACCTCTGAAGAGCCTCCAGCACCGCCCATATCTCAACCGAATCAAAGGATTTCTCATAGTCCACAAACACCAAGCAAAGAGGCTGATTATACTCCTCGGTTTTCTGTATAACCTGCCGCAGCGTATGTATGTGGTCTATGGTACTATAGCCTTTCCAGAAACCGGCTTGTTCGGGTGGCTGGAAGTCGTCGAGCTTGCGAGCGAGACGATTCGTGATGACTCTCGAAAACAGCTTATAAACATGACTCAGAAGCGTGATGGGTCTGTAATTCTTAAGAAGTGTGTTATCACCTTTCTTAAAAAATAGTATCACCACGCCTCTGTGCCATGCTTGTGGCGTAGTACCCTCGAGTATGACAACGTTAAAGAGCCTCTGAAGGACTTTCAACACCGGTATTCCACCCGCTTTCAGAAGCTCCACCGTAATTCCATCATCACCCAGTGCTTTATTGTTCTTCAGCTGTTTAAGAGCCATACTAATCTCGTACATGCTGACGTCCGGGATATCTTCGGTATAATTCGGAATCAGTTCAGCTCTTGGGTCTATAGCTGGGCTACCAACTGGTTTCGATATCGACGTGTATAACTGCCCATAGAATTTCTCGATTTCTCCTAAAATCTCTGGTTTGGACGAAACAATGTTGCCATCCTTGGTCTTCAGCCTCATCAGCTGGCTTTGCCCTATAGCCAGATCTCTTGAGAACACCTTAGAACCTTTGTTGTGTTCCATTATCTCCTTTATACGCAAGGTATTAAATTGACGTTTTTCACGTAGAAGTGATTTTGAGATCTGTCTATGGAGCTGCCTATATGACGATGCGTTACATTACATATATTTACTGAAACAAATAGTTAAATCAAACTGAAAATTTTATCGAGGTAAATTTTACTTTACACAGCATTTTAATTGATGGAGTTTGTTAAAAGATAATGGGAAATAAAAACTATAAGCGGTAAAATTATTGCGTAGGTGAGGGCCAGAGGAGCCACCCAGGGGATATCGGGAATACATCTTTTGTCAATAGATATATAAGATAGTCTGGATTCACAATTGGACCCAGTAGGTATCGCTATAGTCGGGGTCTAGGTTTTTTAAGGTTTTTCGCTTCTGAAAATAAAATTGGAACCGGTAATAACGAACTTGGCGCATACGAAGGTGCGCGGGTCAGCTAGTATTTACTATAATAATAACTATCCTTCATAGTTATTATGATTTTTCAAAAAGATTCTAAGGAACTACTTTCAAACATAAAACTTCATAAGTAGATAGTTATTAACAAAATTAATGTTATTCTACAAACTTGAAATATTGTAAAGAAGTAGAGATAAACAGTATATATTAAGAATATCATATGATGGTTAGTAAAAATAATAAATATATGTATCTAGTACAAATCTCGGCTTTGAACTCACTACTACTAGTATAATACTACAAATATATAATATATGTAATGGGCTATGTTGACAATACATATAAAGTGGTCACTAAATACGTACATAAAATTTAAAAAAATCAGTTTTTTTTAATTTGCCTTTCTCGGCGTATCTGAAAAAGTATAAATCAATGTCTACAAAATTTTGTAAATTGGTACTTTAACAAATCATCTATATATTAATACGTGAAGCGAAAACTTTGTACCCCATTTTAAGCTAATTGCGCGAACGGATGAATGTGAAATTTAGTATAAAGTTTAAATGAAGGAAAAGTACACAAACCTTATTTTTTAATATAAAATGTATTATAAGCACATTAAATTAATTAAAATATACGTGACTCACACTACTGCTTCAATGACACACAACATATACACACATGTAAATGAAATAGACGTTTCGCCATCCTTCATTTTACTCTTACGTCCCAATTACCTTTTTTATACTACATTTAATATTTTTAACATGACTTCATTCCACACCTTACATGCCCCTTGAAATAAATGGTCAAATTGTAGGTTAATTTTATCTTCTTGCACTGCGGACTCATATCATAACTTTGTCATAATTTCATTGGTAACATGTTCGTAAATATATTGTTTTCAAATTTTTACTAATCTCTGTCCACGTCACTAACCTGTATCAAAAAAGTGATCCAGATAACAAATAGCAGTGGATTGTAGTGAGGGCTGAAGTTGGTTTTAGATTATTGGGTAAAAAATATCATTGAGGGGACTTCTGGTGTCTCAAATTAAAAAAGAAAAAAATAATGAATGCTGGTTTATTTTGTCAAGCCAAGGATTACAATTTAATACGTCATTTAAAACTTCTTGAAACTATAGAATTACTTGTCTTCTTCGGGTAAAACAGCTGGATCAGATTCAATAACTTCAGGAATATAAACCGCTTCAGGAGTTTCAATTATTTCTGGTTCAATCTCAACCGATTCAGGGATATTAACTGTTTCTGGAGTTTCAACTATTTCAGGATCAATCTCGACTGTTTCGGGTATTTCAACTATTTCGGGATCAAGTTCTACTTGAGGATTTTCTACGAGTTCAGGTGTTTCTGTTTCTTCTGGTATTTCAATCGCTTCAGGAATCAATTCAGGTTTAGAGGGTTCTGGCTCTGGAATTTCAAGTTCAGGTTCAGGTATTATGAGCTCGGGTTCAGTAATTTCAGGAAGCTCGGGATTGGGTACATCGGGTTCAGGCATTGCGGGCTCAGGGACATCTGGTTCTGCAACCTCAGGTTCAGGAATGCTTGGCTCTTGTTCAGGAATAATTACAGGTTCCTCGGGAATAGATCCAATTTCTGGTTCCGGTTCCGGTATAACAACGGGTGGCTCGGGCAGAATGGGGTTGGGATTTGGTATAGCAGGGAGATCAATTACTACTGGATCAGGGTAGCCAGGCGCATTGATGTTCAAAATGATTTGAACACGGGGTAATTGTAGAGGCCTGGCAACGGCCATAGCCACCAAAGCGAATAAGGCAACGGCAATTTTCATTTTTTAATATCTGTAATAAGACAAACGTTATTTGTGCCAGCAAAGTAGATATCGTCTGAATGTATATAGTTTGTATATGTTACTACAAAGTAAACTTTTGTGATACATATAAGAAAGACATATATATGTTTTCTAGCATATTAGTGAATAAAAGACGTGAACTTGATTAGTCTACGTGTCATGTTACAGTGGGTCCTTTAATTGTTTTTTGTCTATTAGAAAGATTAGTTTTAATAAGAAAAAATATTATACAACTTACCTTCTTGTCAGCTAATGGTAACAATAATCTTTTCAAAAAATTTCTTTGTTTATATACTCTCAAACTCTGCATTAATTTATTAATGCACTATCAGTTTTACGATTCGGAAACGATTCATAAATGTTATCTAAGGGAAATCCAGTTGTATAGTAATTGAATTTATTTTTTATTGATTGATTTTATGTTATCAGTGTGCATTATTTAGGTATAATTTTAACATGTATATCTTTAATATTAGGTTTAACAGCGAGCACTAAGCCATAACTTAATAATTATTTGTTGTTTTTTTAGAATAAGCTATTAATGGTATATCATCAAGTACCTTGATATTGGCTTTAAAATTTACATAATGTGTATTTGCATATTACGAGTACTATACTTGCAATTGCATTGGATTTTGGATATTGGATATTCTTAAAGGCGATGATAATGGTTGTGCCGCTATCATCAGCTAGATATAAACAGATCCCAAGAAAAGTCGATATAATACAGGAGATAGCATGTAAAACACAAAGCGGAACTTAATCTCACAGTTATAAAGAAGAAATTGTGCTATGCCAACTTTACCCAGATGGGAAAGATCAGGAAGAAGCATTATTATGGATTAATGTAGAAGCTGATCTCTTAAACCATACAATAAATATACTAAACTGATTCTAATTTTAACTACCCCTCATGGAAATGCGAAATGAGGTTGACTTTGATTTAATTTTAAAATATAAAGTCGGGCTAGAGGTATGTAATTTTGCAAAGGAGTTCTTAATATAATAGTATAGACTAGCACTGAGAAACAATTTTGAGAAAATTTATTCGCTAAAGTGTTTATTATCTATGTTCGATGTTTCCTGTTAATTCCTCTTATATCCAATTGTAGACTTCTGCAACCAGTTTTCTTGTTATTCACAACTATTGTAATATAACTGATTAAGTAGGGGTTTAAAGATATTTTTGTAACCTAAATCGTTTTGTGTCTTGAACACAATAGGTTAGTTGGTATGTACATGCTCAGAAAGTTCTTCAATTAAATGCCGAGCTTAAATCTGAAGAAATGCGTTGAATATTTAAAGATAACAACCGGTGGGTCATTGACATTTACCAAAGGTCAAATAAGTTAAAATATTAATGACTAGCTGACCCGTGCAACTTCGTCTGCACCAAATTGGTTATCACTGGTTTCAATTGTATTTTTAAACGCGAAAAAAATTAATAAAACTGATACCCGATTGGAGCCACAACTACCGTTTCCAATTGTGAATCCAAACTATCCACGGATTCACTCAAACATAATCAAATTATACGTGACTTTTTTTTTAATAAGCCTAGAACCCGTTCTTAGCATCGTCTTTTTTTTTTTTTTTTTTTTTAACGTGGGGAAATCCCTTATGGATACCCACCCTCTCGGGGGAGAGAGTGGGTTATGTCCGACTCGCACGGACTAAAACCCCACGGTGTACCTCTTCCGCTATAATTGGGGCGGCACGAGATCTCTATAGACTTCATCTTGCCGCCCCAGCGGTTGGCCCAGCAGCAGGAGTGCCGGCCATGGACCGCACCACCCCCATGTATAGGCGGCGACAGGCGGCACCCGGCCCCCCCGTATTGGGGAGGAGTCGTCCGAGCGCTGCTGCCGCCCCAACTATGCGCGGTCCGAGCCCCATGAAATGGGGCTCGAACCGCCAGCGACCGTCCAGGGTGAGTCTACCAGGTTCAATTAAGGTAAAAACTAACCTACATAAAGCTAAATAAACATCTCTACGACTTACTTTATCATAACTATCTTCAAGTTGTATTAAAATCTTTTTATACTCCATTGTATTGAAGAAAAATATATGAACACCGCGTCGAAGCGTCAAACATCGCGTCAAAGCGTCAAACATTGTGTCCAAGCGTCAACTGTCACTTGTTTGTAACTATTGTCTAAGAGTTAGAAACTGTTTCGATAACGAATTTATATATATTTCCAATATATTTTTTTAAATAATCTGTGTACCACTCACGACACCTTTTGGTAATTTATTATTCTACGTTGTTACATTGAATATTTGGCATTAAATTTTGAACGTGTATTTGTCACATTTAATATTGGCGAAATTACGTACATAGGCAGATGCCATATCGTAAAGAATCAATTAAGCCAGTTTTATATATCTTTATATTCATCCGAACAACGTGCGGGCGTTGCGTTTATTTATGCATATCGTATTCTTTTAGACAAAAATATTGATTTTAGGATGTTTTTTTTTTTTCACTTTACTTTTTACTTTAAAACATTATTAAAATGAAATTATTATAAAAATAAATTTTTGTTATTGACAATAATGTACTTGATACTATTTTTTTGGAAATAAAAATAAAAGTTATTTCAAACCATGTTGGAATAGCCGTAATTTTATTAGTATTATATTTTGATATAAATAAGTACAAATTTCATCTTTCAGACTAAATCAGTTATTTACTCAATATTAAGACCAATTTATTGCTATAAAAATAATATGTGTATAGAATAACTCCTCCCTGCTATAGTTTAGTGCAGTACTGGCTGCACGATAACACCAGATTAGCTCCCCGTCGGCAGCGGCTCAAGCCTAAGTCCATTCCCTCGGCGTGGAGTCCTTGAGTACGCTGTTCACGCGATACAGTGACACAAAACCTTACATCACTGCTACATCACACATCACCTATACACACGTGAACGCCTACACGCTTACACGCTGTTTTTCTTTTTCAGAAAAATAAACGACAAAGAGTTCCATCCTTACTTTTCCCTATCCTATCCTATATAGTTTAGAGGAATTTTTCCGACACAAAATACATATAGTAGTTGTTGAGGTACGCATGCTTGGTACACATGCATGTTTCAATAACTCATATACATATATCTAGATAGCTTAACTTAGGTTAGCTCAGATAGATCGCGATTTTTACACAAAACAGGGGACAGCTCAAGCCGAGTTGTGCCGTACACCCATGAGTTAGTCGTCCAAACATCCCAAATCGGCTGAGTGCCTTCAACGCTCGCCTCAATAGTTCGGTGAAGCTGTAAAGACCTATCCAGGTCAACAGCGTTTACATTTCGAAAAAAAGATAGCTGCACGGTAAAAATAGCGATAACTGTGGCAGCGTATGTTATCGACGCATATATTTAAGATGGCGTCAGTCCTGAGTCATACGTTTACGTTTATCGTTGTTTGATTGTATATTGTGAAATCTTAATATGAATAATTTTTAATAAAATGAAATTTGTTCTTTGCTATGGAAAAAAATAATTGGTTTGAAATTAATTATTTTTATTTATAAAATATATCAGCGGGCATATGATTGTTTACAAAAAAATGTGTCTGACTGTGATAAATTCATGTTTTTATATGCGTTTAAAAGTTACTGAAAAAAAAAAATGTTCCTAAACTTATTCATAAATCAAAGTTAATGAAATCAAAATGCGCATTACAAATACAACGTTAACCGGCTACCAGGTGTCTTGAATTTTGTCTATTGATAGTTTGTGTAGGTGGTATAGCCATGTTGAAGCTATTACTGGTATTCTTGAATAGGTTGGCTCGTTCGGGCTAATACCATCCTCTCACAAAAAACTGACGTGAAATAACATTGCTTGCATTGTAGTGTTTTGTTCGGCCAGTGAGAGCTCCGGAGGCCTACCTCTCTTCCCCTTTCCTCCTTTCCCTTGCATTACCCTCCCCCTCCCCCATATACAGGTTAGCAACGCACTTGAGACACTCCTGGTGTTGCTAGTGTCTATAGACGGTGGTGGTCAGTTAACATCACGTGACCCACCTGTTCGTTTGCCTCCTTTGATATAAAAAATATATATTAAAGAACCAGATATTCTAAAATTCTTGTTTTTCCAACGTCGCCGGCTCTTGTACTAAGGTGTCGCAAAAAAGTCTAGTTACGTTAACTACAAATTTTTGTTTTTCGTTATCCTGGAGAACTCCTTGCATTTTATGGGATAGAAAGTATGTATGAATGTAGTCTTGTAATATCAGTTATCACTGTGTTAAGTTTCGTTAAAATTGGTTCAGTATTTTCAGAGTAATACGGGTTTAGATTCTAGACTTTAATCCTTAATCCTGGAGAACTCTTTGCGTTTTATGGGACAAAAAGTATATTTGATGTAATCTCGAAATATTAGTTATCACTATGTCAAGTTTCGTCAAGATTGGTTCAGTACTTTCAGAGTGATGCGTGTTCATAGGGACAGACAGACAGACAAAAATTGTAAAAAGATTATTTTTGGCTTCTATATCGATAACATAGTCTACCCTGATTAAAATTTTCAAAAAATATTTAATGTACAGATTTCGACTTGTTACAGTTTTATTATAGTACTAGCAGACCCGTGCAACTTCGTTTGCACCAAATTGGTTATCACGCGAAAAAATTGTTTCTTTTTTTTATCGTAGCACGGCAAAATGCCTGCACTATGCCTGATGGTAAGCACAGTACAATCCAAAAACAATAGCGACCACCGAGTGACACACTATCCATCGCTGGTCGCCACTATCATGCCGGCCTACAAAAAGCTGGATATGCACAGGCTGATCCCGAAACGCGACGCGCAGAAGCGAATCACTATTACGGATTTTTTCGTCATGTACATGGTGGTTGTGACCCAGTCAGGCTGTAAAACCCTACCACCCCGCAAATAAAACTGATACCCGATTGCAGCCACAACTACCGTTTCCAATTGTGAATCCAAACTATCCACGGATTCACTTAAACATATACCCAGATTACATGTATTCATTTTTTAAATAAACCTAGTACCCATTCGTAGCGTCATCTACCAGGATCAATTAAAATAAAAACTAACCTACATAAAACTGAATAAACATCTCTACCACTTACTTTATCATAACTATCTTCGACTTGTATTAAAACCTTTTTATACTCCATTGTATTAAAGAAAAATATATGAACACCGTATCGAAGCGTCAAACATCCCGCCGAAAACGTCAAATGTCACTTGCTTGAAACTATTGTCTAAGAGTTATAAACTGTTTCAAAAACGTATTTGAAATATATTTCCAATATATTTTTATAAATAATCTCTGTACCACTCACAACATAGTACCTACCACCTTCAAACCAAGCCAGTTTTATACATCAGGTTCAATCCCTCGGTAAGGATCCCTTGAGTGCGTTGCTTGCGCGATACGGTGACACACAAATATACATTACTGCTACAACACTACACGATCACTCCCACACACGTGAAACACATGAAACACTGAATGATGATGAATGAAACATGTTACACATGAAAGTGGAAGGGTTTACTTTTTTCCTTATCGAACTAAAAAACTCAATTTTCCGATAATAAATATATGCAGGAGTTGTTGAGGCGTGTATGCTTGGTATACATATACGTTTCAACAACTCATACATATATGAATAGTTAGCTAGATTAGTTAAGATAGGTCTCGATTTTGCATGCAACAGGCAACAGCCAAGCCGAGGTGTGCCGTGTACCCTTGAAATGGTTGCCTAAATAAAATCGGCTGAGTGCCTTAAGCGCTCGTCTTAGTAGTCCGGTAACTTATATACGTATATAAGTTATTTAAACATGCATGTGTACCAAGCATGCGTGCCTTAACAACTTCTATATGTATTTTGTGTAGGAAAAAATCCTCTTAACTATGTAGGATAGGATAACGAAAAATAAGGGTAGAACTCTTGTGTCACTTTATCGCGTGAGCAGCGTACTCAAGGGCTCCACGCCCAGGGAACAGATCTTGGCTTGAGCCGTTGCCGAGAAGAGCCTAATTTGGTATACGGGAGCGAAATTTAGTCCCAGACCACGGCGGCGTGATCTGCGGTTATGCGGGCGTGGGTGAGAACACGCTCTGTTTGAAGAGACAGGCTGGTACTGATCGTTCGCTGACGTGATTGAATCAGGAGGGTCGGTAAAAATGTGTCGCAGTCGTCTTCTATACTGCGCAGCGTTGGGTACGGGTTCATTGTTCGCGGCAGATACCACTAACGGGCTGGATGATTCGCGGCTTTTTCGAAATAACTACCTGTAAGTGATTTTATATACGCTCAGATAGAAAGCATCTCCAGGTCCTGTGGAGATCCTTATTCCGGACGTACCATGGGGCACCGGTGATTATACGTAGGGCTCAGTTCTGGAGAACCTGCAACTTTTGAATACGATTTTGCGCATGTGCAAAGACCGAACAACTGTACATCATAATCGGACGGGTGCAAGTTTTGTATAAAGTGAGTTTGTCTGGGGGATATTTTACTCTTATGACAAAGCAAATGATAGAAACGACCCAAGACCATACGGCTTTGTTTCGCACTCTTTCTTTGTGTGAATCGAAATTTAAGTGTTTATCTAAAGTGACACTAAGATATTTCACCTCGCCGGCCCAAAGTTTTTCGGTTTCGTATAGCCTGATGGTCGACGACGCATATATTTGAGATGGCGTCAATCCCAAGTCATACGTTTACGTTTATCGTTGTATATGGTGGTCAATAATGTTTAATAAAATGAAATTGGTTCTTTGCTATGAAAAAAATAATTGATTTGAAATTTATTATTGGAACGAAGTTCCTTACGGCAGGCTTGGAGGAGATAGAGATTTTGCTGCGCGACCGAACTGAAAAAAATGTGATAGTAAAACTGTAACGAAAAGTGCATGGAATAAAACAGTTAAATGAGACGTGCGCAGGCGCGACAGTCGTATACATAAGCGAGTAGTGTATAATATCTTTCTCTTTCTCCTTTTTTGTAATTATTTCTATTTCTATGTACTTTTATGTTGTCAAACAAAAATAAAGAGACATATTTTGTTATTTTAATTGATAATTTGAATTACGATTACATAAAATTGAGCACGATTTTTTTTTTCCAAATAGTGTCGATTCTACATTAGCCGAAAGAACTTCGTTCCTACCTGGTGTCCCACGACACCACATTCTTTTTTTTATTTATAAAATATATCAGCGGGTATATATATGATTGTTTATAAAAAATGTGTCTGAATGTTTAATTGCGTTTAAAAGTTACTGAAAAAAATGTTCCTAAACTTATTATTGATTAATCATAAATCAAAATGCCTATTAAAAATACAACGTTAACCCGCTACCAAGTGTTCTAAATTCTGTCTATTGATATATTGATAATTTCTGTAGGTGGTAGAGCCACGCTGAAGCTATTACTGGTTTCAGCATGAATGGGTCGGCTCGTTCGGGCTAATACTGCCAGAATACTTACAGACGTCAAATAACAGTGCTTGCATTGTAATGTTTCGTTCGGTCAGTGAGAGTGCCGGAGGTTCCCTTACACTCCCCCATATACAGGTTGGAAACGCACTTACAAATCCCCTGGTGTTGCTAGTGTCTATAGACGGTGGTGGTCACTAAACATCACGTGACCCACCTGTTCGTTTGCCTCTTATGATATAAAAAAAAATATATTGATGTATTAAAGAACCAGGTATTCTAAAATTCTTGTTCTTTTAACGTTGCCGGCTCTTGTACTAAGGTGTCGCAAAAAAGTCTAGTTACGTTAACTGCAAATTTTTGTTTTTCGTTATTCTGGAGAACTCATTGCGTTTTATGGGACAAAGAGTATCCTGGATGTAGTCTTCTAATATTAGTTATCACCGTGTCAAATTTCGTTAAAATTGGTTCAGTACTTTCAGAGTAATTCGGGTTTATATTCTAGACTTTAATCCTTTATCCTGGAGAACCCTTTGCGTTTTATGAGACAAAAAGTATATTTGATGTAATCTCGTAATATTAGTTATCACTATGTCAAGTTTCATCAAGATTGGTTCAGTACTTTCAGAGTGATGCGTGTGCATAGGGACAGACAGACAGACAGACAGACAGACAGACAGACAGACAGACAGACAGACAAAAATTGTAAAAAGATTATTTTTGGCTTCTATATCGATAACATAGTCTATCCTGATTAAAATTTTCAAAAAATATTTAATGTACAGATTTCGACTTGTTACAGTTTTATTATAGTATAGATAGATAATATCTATTAAGTAAGAGTTAAAACATAATTTAATACAAATAGTACGAATAATTATAGACGTTTTACTTGTATAATTTTATACCTACACATAAGGTTGACAAATTTATGTCGTATTTGTGGCTAAATCTTCATTGATAAACCGATTTGGATGAATTTGTCACTGGCAGATAGATGATTTTTCTAAGAGTTATAAATGGTTTTTAATATGCTTTTGCATGGGGCTAAGATGTAATAGTAAAATCTAACAACCTGGAATTTATGTAGATACAATACATGATTTCCAAACAATACCATGTTACAAGCACTAGCCAGTTTATGAATAATAAAAGAATATAATCCCTTTATAATTTTCGTTCGGTAAAGAATATTTATGATATTTTTACAATCCATTTACGAGTTAGTATACTTAGAGAATTTGATAAATAAACACGATAATACTTAAAATATAATGCGATGATTAAAATTCAACACATATCAACATTATTATACCCCTCTTGAGGTAATTGATAACATGTAAGTAACAAATACTATATTAAATTTGGCAAGTGCGTCCAACAGCATTTCGATCACTATATACTCGCTATAGTAATATATTTTACCTATGAAATTGCCGTTTTGTATGAAAAAATTTAAGCGATTTTTTTCATGTATTTTTTATTTGTATTAATCAAAGTAATCACCCATGCAATTAATGGCTCTTTGCCAACGCAGTGGCAGTTTATTGAAGCCCTTCTTAAAGAAATCAGCTGGACGGGAGGCACCTAATTCTTCAAAGGCATTTTCTATTGTCTCTCGGGCGGGTATTGAATTTTTTTCCCGCCAAGGAGTTATCCAAATTCTGGAAAAAGTAGTAGTCTGTAGGCGCAAGGTTTGGTGAGTAGGGTGGATGACGAAGAACTTCCAACTCCAGTTCTTGCATCGTGGAGACCGTCCGCTGTGCAGTATGAGATTCCGAGAATTCCTCTTTAAAATAAAATTAATTTGAAATTAGAACTCTTAGCCAAACAAAAATTATTTTGATTTGAAATTGTCCGTACTGCAGAACGGCAATTACTACCTATTATTTACATGCAATTATCAAGCGAGTTTTTTGGATATCTGTGCTCGCTAGGATAGCTACCACTATACACTTCTTGATAAATTCATGAGTTAGTGAATATTTAGCTACCAAGAGGCGTGAAGGATTGACGATAGTTGCGACTATCGATATTGTGTTTATATATGGATTGTTGTCATTGCTTTTCGAGTGCACTTTTCTTACTATCAGTTAAAGTGCTGAGATGCTTAGTAGTAATTTTATAAAAAAATATAATTTTAATATGTTATGGCTATGCCTGCGACTCCATCCACACACAACCTATTGTAAAAAACAGTGAGTTGGGGTGTAAGGGGTGTCGAGTAACATCTTAAGACTTGAGACACCCAAGCCAACCTCACCTGCACGTGGTGCACCCTGCTGATCAACGAACGAGGCAATGGCGATAGTGGGGTGGTAGGGTTTTACAGCCCGACTGGGTCGCAACCACCATGTACATGGCGAAAAAGCCCGTCATAGTGACTCGTTTTTGCGCGTCGTGTTTCGGGATCCGCCTGTGCATATCCAGTACCGGGTGACTTTCGTCATTATGGCCGGCATGTCAGCGGCGACCGACGATGGATGATCTGTCTCTCGGTGGTCGCTACTGTTTTTGGATTGTACTATGCTTACCATCAGGTATAGAGCAGTCACTTTGTCGTGCCTCAATAGAAAAAAAAAGTAATAAAATCATTTGAATATGTAAGTACATATCTATTTTTTCTCGTGTTTAAATCATATCATCATTAAAATTATAATAAATTTTAACGAAGTCAACCGATTTAAATGAAACTAAATCTAAATGCTAGTCGAAGATATGCTTTATGATTTTATTGGTGAAGTTTTATAGTAAACACAGTACTTTAGCAGTGATGCGTGTACAAACAAACACACTGAGAGACAAAAATCATTTCTAAATATGATTTAAATGTATTTTATTACTTATTCGAAGACATCTAAAACATTTTTTTTTCTCAATAATCTAAAAACTACAGAAACTTAAGTCTCTGATTAGATACAATCGAATGTAATGTACTTTTATGCATATAATTCTATTTGTAACGACATGATAAATAAATCCAAACGAATGTGTTAAAATAATTCAGAATATGTTTTTGGAACAGTAGAGGAGGAAAACGAGACGGAGTTTCCCTTTCAGAAGAAATAAATCCGCTTTGCAAGAAAATGTATAAAAATTTCGTTGAAATTATCCGTAACGCAGCAGAGGCCCTACACAGTACGGCGTTTAAAAAATTAAGGAGAATTAACGATTGACTTCTGGTTTAAGTTAAAGCCTGGGCTTCTGTTTATATCTTTTTTATTCATATATACATTAAAGCAACATACATTTGTTATGGCTACTTATAACAAAAAAAAAAACACCTTAGAAAACGAAATAGTTTTTTTTTAAGCTCAAATTCATGCAAATATCCTTATATCACCAAATAGTATAAAAAAAACTCCTCTGCCGCATCTATCTGTCTGTCTTGCGATAAACTCAAAAACTATTATGCGGATTTTCATGCGGTTTTCATTGAGAGGTAGTCAATATATTTTTTGTAAATTGTTTGAAATATAACAATAAACGTAGGAAGTGTTAAAAAACGACAAGACGTCTGGGAGCTTTCATCGAAAACGATGCGTAATCACTTTGAGATATAACAAAACAGATCAAGTAGACGCAAAAAAAACACAGGAATCTGCTAGTTTTTTTTTTTACAGAAAATAAATCTACAGTCAAAATTCACGTGTGTGTATAATTTACTGGAACTAATCTCCAAAATACCAAAACTAGTAAGCATGAAACTTATACAACAAGATAGGGAAGTTTTTTTGAGTATCCTCTAAATCAGTTACGACAGAGTAAAACAAAAGTAATTTTCTGTGTGGAAAGTAATAATGACGATATTACATTTAAAATTCAGGCAAAATATGTAATACTCATGATAAACGCTATTCAGACAACGAAGTCGCGACCAAAAGATTGTGTAGACTTAATATCACATAAATTTCTCAAAGGCACCGTCACTCTCGGTGTAGATGGTAGAGTCACGTTGAAGCTATTACAGGTTTCAGCATGAATGGGTCGGCTCGCCCCCAGTAATACTACCCGACACACAGAAAGCCGACGTCAAGTAACAGTGCTTGCATTGCTGCATTTAGTTCTGTCAGTTGAGTGCTGGAAGCCCTGCTCCCCTAATCTCCCCCTTCTTTTCCCTCCTCCCCCAAACACAGGCTGGCAACTCACGTGCGACTCCCCTGGTGTTGCTAGTGTCTATGGACAGCGGTGATCAGTCTCCACTTCATCTTAGTTAAATGTCTGTCGCTAACCACGTACGAGAACTTTCTAATGCTTGCACTTTTTTTAATTTTTTTTTGGCAATCAATCTTTCAGATTATTACTGCCATTGTCGCATAGTCAATAATATTACAAGCGTTGTACGATCATTTCAATATTAAGTGTAGTGTGAATCAATATTCTAACAAGATGGTGGATCCCTTGTTAAAACCTTCCAGGGAGTTTTTGTGGCATCTCAGAATTTCATGCTCCGTGGTATTATCTTTCACTCACTTCATTTATGTACAATAAACTAACTGTATTACGTAAAACAATATCAAATTTACAAAATATACAGTTAAATAACACAAGATTATGAATAAAATATAAAATCCACTACATGACAGACTAAAATCCCGGCAAAAACTCGATGCTTGCACTTGAAAGCCAGTCTTGTTTTGTGTTTAGTATTTTTCATCTTAGGTTTCATCAATATTTAATACTAGCTGTGTCCGTGACTTTGTCCGCGTGGAACCTGATATATATAATCGCGAGTAATAAAGTCACTTGAATATATTACGTCAAATTGATATCTACTTTTCTAACGTACTTAATTCGCGTCGTGATTAAAATTACAACAACTTTTGATCGACTGAAATAATTTTAAAGAAACAAAGATTAAGTTTTAGTCGAAAATATGCTTTATAATTTTATTGCAAAACTTTTATCATGAACTCTGTTAGGTTAGGTTTAGCAGTGATTCGTGTTCAAACCAGACAGAGATTTCGAAAAGTGATTGAAAAATATATTTTATTACTTCTTTCTTCTTTGCAACATTAAAATTCTTGTATGTAACATTAAAAAAAATCTACATAGTACACACACGTTACATTCTTATTATATGTATAGATCAGGTGATATTGGTTCTAAATGTCTCCAAAAATGATAGTTATATATACTCGTACTTCGATACAACTATCTTATTTCAAATAATAATAAGTTCAACTGATATATTATGTCGCTAGTTTCCGCTGCAGTTTGTCACTTGTACCAAATTTCAAAGCAACCCTTTAAGCGTTTTTTCAAAGAGCAAAAACTTCGTCCAGGCGTTCTGCTGACCCGCCACCGAGCCATTTCAGCCTTTCACATTTAAAAAAGGCCAACCTTGTTAATTGGAGCCGCTTGTTTGTGAAAAATTCCGCTGATACCTACATTATGGTTTTATCTGAATTTCGTAATAGCAAAGGTTAATTTAGCGATTTTCGAGTGGTTTCATTTTTAACAATGACTTCTATCTATCACTAGATGCGTTGTCCTGCATTGAGAAAGTTAAAGTAGTTATTTTAAATTCAATTCATACAGTGCCACGACATATATGCCATTAATAGTAATTTTTATTATCAATCAATTCGTTCAGACTGTGTTATATGTATTATACGTTTAACTTATATAAATAATTGTAAATATACCGAATAATTAACCAAACATAATTACATGGTAAGATTGCATTAAATACAAATTCTTCAGAATTGTGATACATTCTTAATTAAGAACCGAATGTCTAATATTACACAGAAATCATTCAATTTTACATCAATACAATCTAGTTATCATTAAGAGAACGGAAATAATTTATCGCCTACAAAATACTATAAAGTAAACCTGATAAAAAGATAAATGCAATGATCCGGTCATGTAGATTAGATTGCTGTTCTGACCATCAGAAATATATATAAAAATAAACAAGGAAAGCTGCTAGTTTTCATAATATGTTGAAATTTAGAAGAGACGTAAAAAAGCCATTCCTAATATCTTAACCATTGTGTTTGACTCATACCTTGTCTACGTTGCCTTACTTACCTCTAGTGTTTTTCACAAAAACATGGTAAAGTGACGGATAGCATAGTATAATCCAAGAACAAAGACTAAGAGGTCGTCTAAATGGCCCCATTTACTGCTTTCATGCCGGCCTGCAAACATTCGACTGCTGATTTGAGTATACATTGGCGGATTACAAAACGCGATAAATTAAAAAAAATCACTTTGATGGGGACATCATATAGATGGCGCATGTGACGGATCGTACTTGGTTACTGGTTATCCGTAGCATATCCCAAAACCTCGGAAAAAATTGTCGTTTCGTACCTACTACCCAGACTGGTGTTCTATTATATATATGGTGCACAGATAAAAAAAAAGATTAATTTAGTTGTAGTGCGAGGGCCATGAACTTGAATTAAGGACTTATTGTTTTGCTTGTAGTCGTTCCAGCTAAATAATTGAATACAAAAAAAAAATTATATGAATCACTACAAATTTTATTCTGATGAAAAAGTTATTAGACCAAGTGAGATCTACTTAAATAGAAGCGTGAAATGTCCCCAAAACTTTGTGGCGGTACGGGATTTCTTACTTAACACAATTGTTTGGTTAAATCCAATCAATTTTAACAATACACCCGTCTTCATTATCCGCCCGGGAAGTGAACACCCTAAGCAGTCGCACATTTAATTCGATTTGGCACAGATGCGAGAGTATTTGCCGGGTTTTGTTCACGTTTATTTGTTTATTTAACGTATCGTAGAGCTGTTTTAAGTAGAACACTTACTATTTTTAACCTTCTGCAAGAGGAGCTTACAACAACATTATATAGTCCTGTTATGGTATACTCATTTGAAACTTGTTTTATTTCATATGTAATATAAATCGTAACTTTATCATTATTACGTACATATGAAATTTAATACATACATACATACATATAATCACGCCTCTTTCCCGGCGGGGTAGGCAGAGACCACGTCCTTCCACCTGCTACGGTCCTGGCACACATCTTTCGCTTCTTCGACGTTCATCAGTCTTCTCATGCATGTTCGTCGGTTTAGAGTACTCTTGACCCGACCTTTCTTCAGAACGTCCCCGATTTGATCGAGGAACGTTCGTCTGGGCCTTCCTCTTCCAACGTTCCCATTCATACTCGCCTTATAAAATTGCCTAGTCATTCTTCTCTCGTTCATCCTCTCTACGTGCCCAAACCATCTGAGCATCCCTTTTTCAACTCGTGTCACTACATCTTCTTTTACACCAATTTAATATAATAATAATTCCTATAAGAATTGTGTGGAAGCTTCTACATACTTTTACAATCTACTGAAATTATCCTTTTAATCTTATGTAACATAAGAAAATTACTCTCCGTAATTACCGCTGTAGTGAACATTATTTTATCAAATTATTCAAAGTAATCATCAACAACAATTCATCTCGTATCACAATGAAACCCAATAGTCAAACAAATACAGTATAAGTAATAACTAATCTCAAAACTGAGAAATCAAAGAGATATAGGTATTAATATGAGTTTCTCAATAAGTCAAGTCTTAAAAGCAGAGCTATCTTTAAGCCGATTTATCACTTGCTAAATATTACTTTTGTAAATCGTTTTAACAGTTTCAGATCGACTCGTCCTGAAGTTCTTTAGTGTTTGTGCCTGATCGGTATTGCTTAAAAATGTTATTTCCTTTACCTCATTCATTCTAGTATAGTTGTTTAATGAAAAATTTTTAATACATAAAAGATGTTGCAGGTTTAAAAACATGTTTACTTTACTTGAGAAGGTATTGCATGTGCTACTTTTAAAATAACGTATTTTTTAGGATAATAAATGGAATAATTGAGTACCGAGCCCAACTGAATTAACTGTCAAAGAATCCAATTCATTTCAAACCAATTCTACAACTTCGGGGCAAATAAAACTTTCACGAAAAACGATTGCATTCATACGCTCACTCCCAATTCAAATATACTGCGATAGAGCTCCGAGCGCAGTACGTAAAGTCCAGATAGTGGTGGAGAGGGGCAGACCGGGCAAAAAGTGCACTGCCAATTGAATAATCCATTTAAATCGGTCCAAAATGAAGGTTGCAGCGGTCTGAAGAGAATAAAGAAACTGCGCTGTATCCACAACCTTATTAGAGTTTAATAAGTTATGATATCATAAAAGCGATTTAAAAATGTTTCAATACCTTGATTAATAAAAGGAGAAATTATTCTCTTCATATACATTAAAATCATAAAAACAATGAAACATATGACGGATTATATGTTACGTTTTGCAGGTAGATTCTATAAACACTTTGTAAAACCTCTAATTTTGGACATTGTACTTTTTCAATGAATTACTACATAAAAGAGTACAACGTAGGACATGATTAAATTTGGTGAAGATTTAATCAAACTTGTAATGGTTATTTGGACTAATGATTAAATACAAATTTGTAGAAAATATCTATTTAACCAAGTAATATTAAGAAATAGGATACACTAAGTATTTTTAGGTGTTTTATCATAGATTCTCAGAACAAATACTAATATATTGTATAACTAGTTGACCCGTGCAACTTCGTCTGCACCAAATTGGTTATCACTGGTTTCAATTGTATTTTTAAATGCGAAAAAAAAAATGAATAAAACTTGTATCCAATTGCAGCCAATACTACCATTTCCAAAAATCCAAACTATGCACGGATTCACTGAAACATATTCCCAGATTACATGTAATTTTTATTTTAAATAAGCCTAGTACCCGTTCGTAGCATCATCTAACACTCTGTTGTTTGTTAATATAAAGCTGTTAAGACCTTGCTCTGTCAATAGCGTAGTCATTTCGAGAAAAAAAAAAATCATCTACCAGGTTCAATTAAGATAAAAACTAACCTACATAAAACTAAATAAACATCTCTACCGCTTACTTTATCATAACCATCTTCAACTTGTATTAAAACCTTTTAATACTCCATTATATTAAAGAAAAATATATGAACACCGTATCGAAGCGTCAAACATCGCGCCAAACCGTCAAATGTCACTTGCTTGAAACTATAGTCTAAGAGTTATAAACTGTTTCGAAAACGCATTTTAAATATATTTCTAATACATTTTTATAAATAATCTCTGTACCATTCACAACATAGTGCCTATCACTTCTTGATAATTTATCTATGTTGATATGTTTCTATTGTAGATTATTCTACGTTGTTATCTATACTAATATTATAAAGAGGTAAAGTTTGAGAGTTTGTGATGTTGTGACGTTGTAGGGGGTAATCTCAGGAACTACAGGTCCGATTTGAATAATTCTTTCAGTGTTATATAGCTCATTCATCGAGAATGGTTATAGGCTATATATCATCATGCTAGGACCTATAGGAGCGGAGCACAGATGAAAAATGTTTTAAAATCGGGATGTTTTTTCCTTATGAAAACGCGAACGAAGTCGCGGGCAGAGGCTAGTACTGAATATTTGGCATTAAATACATAAGGTGTATTTGTCACCCTTGATATTGGCGAAATTACCTATATAGGCAGAGGCCATACTGGAAAGAATCAATCAAGTCAGTTTTATACATTATATTCATCCTAACAACGGGCTACCTGGCTGCCGGTAAGAGTTGCGTTTATTTGTGCATATCGTACCTTCACAGACAAAAATATTGATTTTTAAATAATTTTAGGATGTTTTTTTCCACTAACTTAGAAACGTTATTAAAATGGAATTATTATTGAAAGACATTTTTGGTATTGACAATAATGTGCTTTATGCTATTATTTGGAAATAAAAATAGCATAATAATAATAATAAATAATAATAATATTTTTTGGCGTGTAAGGGGTGTCGAGTAACATCTTAAGACTTGAGACATCCAAACCAACCTCACCTGCACGTGGTGCACCCTGCTGAATAACGAACGAGGCAATGGCGACAGTGGGGTGGTAGGGTTTTACAGCCCGACTAGGTCGCAACCACTATGTATACGGCGAAAAAGCCCGACATAGTGACTCGGTTCTGCGCGTCGCGTTTCGGGATCAACCTGTGCATATCCAGTACCGGGTGACTTTCGTCATTATGCCCGGCATGACAGTGGTGACCGGCGATGGATAATCTGTCTCTCGGTGGTTGTCGATGTTTTTGGATTGTACTATGCTTACCATCAGGCATAGTGCAGTTACTTTGTCGTGCTACAATAAAAAAAAAAGAAAGTAATCTTACCCCATGTTAGAATAGCAGTAATTTTATTATTACTATATTTAGATATAAATAAGTACAAATTTTATCTTCCACACTAATTCAGTTATTACTCAATATTTAGACCGATTTATTGCTATAAAAATAATGTGTATAGAATATAGCTATAGCTATAGTTTAGTGCAGTACTGGCTGCACGATAAAGATAGCGATAATTGTGGCAGCGTGTGTTATCGACCCTTTTTTTTTCGAATTGTATACGCTGTTGACCTGGTAAGGTCTTTACAGATTCACCGAACTATTGAGTCGAGCGCTGAAGGCACTCAACCGACTTGGGATGTTTGGGCGACCAACTCAAGGGTGCACGGTACACCTCGGCTTGGGCTGTCGCCTGTTTTGTGCAAAAATCGCAACCTATCTGATCTAACCTAAGCTAAGCTATCTAGATATACGTATATAAGTTATTGAAACACGCATGTGTACCAAGCATGCGTGCCTCAACGACTCCTATATGTATTTTGTATCGGAAAAATTTCTCCAAACTATATAGGATAGGATAGGGAAAAATAAGGGTAGAACTCTTTGTTGTGTGTTTATTTCTCTGAAAAAGAAAAACAGCATGTAAGCGTGTAGGCGTGCACGTGTGTATAGGTGATGTGTGTGATGTTGTAGCAGTGATGTAAAGTTTTGTGTCGCTGTATCACGTGAGCAGCGTACTCAAGGGCTCCCCGCCGAGGGAACGGACCTAGGCTTGAGCCGTTGCCGAGCGGGACCTAATCTGGTGTACGGCAGCGAAATTTACCCCTAGACCACGGTGGCGTGATAGTGGTTATGCGGGCGTGGACGTGAACACGCTTTGTTTGAAGAGACAGGCTGCTACTGATCTTTCGCTGACGTGACTGAATCAAGAGGGTCGGTAAGAATGTGTCGCGATCGTCTTCTATACTGCGCAGCGTTGGGTACGGGTTTATAGTTCGTGGCGGATACCACTAAAGGGCTGGGATGATTCGCGGCTTTTTCGAAATAACTACGTGTGAGTGATTTTATATACGCCCAGACAGAAGGCATCCCCAGGTCCCTGTGGAGATCCTTACTTCGGACGTACCATGGGGCACCGGTTATTTCACGTAGGGCTCGATTCTAGAGAACCTGTAACTTTTGAATACGATTTTGCGCATGTGCAAAGACCGAACAACTGTACGTCATAATCGGACGGATGCAAGTTTTATAGAAAATGAGTTTATGTCTGGGGCACATTTTACTCTTATGACAAAGCAAATGATAGAGACGACCCAAGACCATAGCGGCTTTGTTTCACACTCTATCTGTGTATGAATCGAAATTTAAGTGTTTATCTAAAGTGACACCGAGATATTTCACCTCGCCGGCCCAAGCTATTTCGGTTTCGTATAGCCTGATGGTCGACGACGCATATATTTAAAATGGCGTCAGTCCCAAGTCATACGTACATACCTTTACGTTTATCGTTGTTCCATTGTATATGGTGAAATCGTAATATCAATAATGTTTAATAAAATGAAATTTGTTCTTTGCTATGGAAAAAAATATTTGGTTTAAAATTAATTATTTTTATTTATAAAATATATCAGCGGGTATATATATATGATCGTTTATAAAGAAATGTGTCTGACTGTGATAAATTCATGCTTTTAATTGCATTTAAAAGTTACTGAAAAAAAATGTTCCTAAACCTATTCATAAATCAAAATTAATTACATGAAAACGCGCATTAAAAATACAACGTTAACCGGCTACCAAGTGTCCTTTCGGGCTAATATCATCCTCGCACAGAAAAACGACCTGAAATAATAGCGCTTGCATTGTAGTGTTTCGTTTAGTCAGTGAGAGCGTCGGAGGTCCACTTATCTTCTCCTTTCCTCCTTTGCCTTCCCTTACCCTCCCCCATATACAGGTTGGCAACGCACTTGCGATACCCCTGATGTTGCTAGTGTCTATAGAGGGTGGTGGTCACTTAATATGACGTGACCCACCTGTTCATTTACCTCCTATGATACAAAAAATATATATATTGATATATTAAAGAACCAGGTATTCTAAAATTCTTGTTCTTTCAACGTTGCCGGCTCTTGTACTAAGGTGTCGCAAAAAAGTCTAGTTACGTTAACTACAAATTTTTGTTTTACGTTATCCTGGAAAACCCCTTGCTTTTTATGGGACGAAAAGTATCCTGAAAGTAACCTTGTAATATCAGTTATTACTGTGTTAAGTTTCGTTAAAATTGGTTTAGTACTTTCAGAATAATACGGGTTTAGGTTCTAGGCTTTAATCCTTTATCCTGGAGAACCCTTTGCGTGTTATGGGACAAAAAGTATATTTGATGTAATCTCGTAGTATTAGTTATCACTATGTCAAGTTTCGTCAAGATTGGTTCAGTAGTTTCAGAGTGATGCGTGTTCATAGGGACAGACAGACAGACAGACAGACAAAAATTGTAAAAAGATTATTTTTGGCTTCTGTATCGATAAGATAGTCTACCCTGATTAACATTTTCAAAAAATATTTAATGTACAGATTTCGACTTGTTACAGTTTTATTATAGTATAGATAGGTTATAAAATTTGGTCAGTTTTCCAAAGTTTTAAAAAAAAATTATTTATTTTTTCCTTCTTAGCGATATCAGGGCAAATTATGTTTTAAAACTTGATTGATCAAAAATTATGAATTAATCTTATAAGACAGAAGACAAATTCATTAAGAATTAATTGGAATCCAAATAATTCGCTTTTCTGTCTTGACTTAATCTATTTTTGTTGCCCACGCCATATGGTAGTTGGTACATACAAGTTTAGAAATATATGAGTTTTTTTTATGAGACAGACAACCGTTTTATTTGAATCCATTACGAACATGTCCAGGCTTATGAAAACCCAGTTTTTTACTTAATTTAAATCATGTTTTTGCAATTTTCATTTAATATACTTTGTTGAATATTTTCATAACAGAATTTGCCATATTTAGGAATGATGAAAATGGGACTGATTTTTTAGGGTAGAGTAGGAAAGTATCCAACTAGAGCTTAACAATTAATCTGTAACTTGCAGATAGTATTTAGGCAATTAAGTATCAGAAGAGCTAATACATCGTTTTTAATGAGAACCACAAGAATGGGCTTTATTCAATTCCTTTTATTGAAAATTCACAATCTGAATATAAAGAATTATACATAGATCACACAGTAATTAGATATGTTGCAGTCTAAGTTTATAAACGATTCTATCATATCACATCAAAGGTACATTTTTGTATGACGCAGTACGTTAAAACTGTGTGTATAAGATATATTAGGTGACGATATTACCTCTAATATAACGTTCACAGAGAAAAAGTTGTTATTTAATTTGTAATTAATAGTGGGATCATTTCCACTCGATCAAGACAGCAGCTAGTATGGGAATTAAATACGTTGCTATGTATAGAGCGTTTATTTATTTCCAATTGTTGGTAATGCATAAGTCAATAGTCCTAACTGAAAACCTACAACGCTTTATTACATAAATATAGCAAACACTATGAATAATGTTGAAAAATTATTTTTTTTAATATAAAGTATTGATAAACATTTGAAAAAGAAAGAACAAGAATAAACGAAAAAGTAGAAACAAATTCATTTAAAACATTAACATATTGAAAGAAACAAGACGGCAAAAATAATCAAGCATGTTGAAATATAAATGACTGAATGTTGGTTAAATACTTATGGATATAAATTATATTTCATTGTCCTTTTTAATTTAAAATCTCGATGGTCAAACAGCAGTCCGGTGAATCTGTTAAGGCCTTGCTAGGTCAATAGCGTAGTCAGTTCGAGAAAAATCGATGGTAAAATATGTCTAATATGATGTGCTTGGATGCGAGCTTAATGTACAAACGAGTCATGCGTATAATTTAATTGTAGTAAAAATAATTATTCTTATAAGTTTTAAGAATAAAGATTTTAGAAAATCGATATCAAAATTGATTTTAGAATTTAGAGACTCTAGCAAGGAAGATGAGATATAATTGTACAGTAATTTGTGTAGTGAATTATTGAGCATTTAAATGTAATAATGTAACATCTACCTATATTATATTCAATGTAGTCTTTCCTACACCTAAATCTTATTCAAAGCAATGTTATACTTACTATACTAGAGACAGTAAATTGAGGCAATGGAAATCCTACGCTAGACAGTAGTAAATCTCATACTAATCTCCTAATAACGCATTGATAGTGGGTATTAGCGTATGCTGTCTGTACACTCATTAATATTCTACTATATATAGTTAGTAGTTAGTATACATAAAATGCATACATTATTGATGTTTGAATGATTGATGAAGTCAAACGTTTTGTTTTCCAATCACCGTTTAAATCTATACTCATATTATAAAGAGGTAAAGTTTGAGTTTGTGATGTTGTAGGGGTATTCTTAGGAACTACTGGTCTGGTTTAAACAATTCTTTCAATGTTATATAGCTCAATTATCGAGAATGGTTATAGGCTATATATCATCACGCTAAGACCAATAGGAGCGGAGCACCAATGAAGAATGTTTAAAAATCGGGGGTTTTTTTTCCTCTTGAGAGCTTCCGCTGCGTGATAACGTTAGCCCAAAGTATCTATTCCACGGGAACGAAGTCGCGGGCAGAGGCTAGTATATTTATAAATATTGAAATATTACTGCAAATAACGTCATTTACGAACGTTTATGAGTCTATTCACATGTACCCGTACGGATAAAAAAAGGAAAATGTTTTTAATAACAGGGAAATTTCAAACCTCTTTCAGTCTACAATTGGTACATAGTGAAATAATATACAGAACCAGATTAATATATTCATTTTAATATAAGGAATCTTTTAATAAAAAAACAATTCTATACATAACTATCAATTATTATCTCTATTGTTTTGCTGTATCTTAAAGATATATTAGGTAGCGTCTCCGACGAAAGCTCACAGGCGACTTAAGTTTTTCCGACACTAAAATTTATCGTTATATTTCAAACAATTTACATAAAACCTTAACAAATTATATATCTAAACCTTTCTCGTGAATCACTCTATGTATTAATGAAAACCGCATACAAATCCGTTTAGTAGTTTTTGAGTTTACACCGAAAAGATAAACAGATATACGCGGCAGAAGATTTTGTTTTATAATATGTAATTGATATACATAGATAGATCAAGTTTTTATTTAGAAATGTGTAATAACAGTCCTGCTCAGTATGACCTAAAAACTCTTAATAATATTATGACATGTATATAGGCATGAAGTTCTTTTGACCTTTTATCGAATAAAACATTATGTCCTGAAATTACCGATACAGCCAACAGATATGTACGCTCAAATTGTATCACTAGTCAAGTGGAAAGCACAGAGAAATAGCCATCAAATAGTGACTTAACTTACGTTGTCTTATTAAAAAAATTCATGATTCCTCAAAGTAGAAAGTCAGACCTATCCACTTCCCGTATCTCGTTATTTCTTTGACATCGAAAAATCTCTTTGAAATCCTCCTAAACAAAACGATAGAAACGATCTTCGATGATTTCCGTCGAATGTATTGTTAACAAGTATTTTATACAAAAGTTTATGTCATTGAGATCGTCTGCGTAAGTCTTCTGTGAGTTTGTTAAAGTGGGATTCGTAGAGGCACGAATAGACCAGACACGGAGACTTGATATGTCTCTGATAAACTAAATATATAAAAATCCAGTATGACGTAGTAACTGTTTGTCTACGATGAACTTCGAAACTACTCAACCGTAACACATAATACGATAAAATAAAGTGATGAAAGGGTTATTCTGACTTAATTGTGGATTAAATAATTTTTTGTTATTTATCCGTTACATATTAAAACGATATATACCCCTTCATGTCTCGTGAAGGAGAATCCTCCCCTGAGCGTTCTTGCTCAGGCTGCCCCTCGTAAATTCCATCCACTCCACTTGGATGGGTGGAGGTCTTCCACGGTGAGGTTCTCAAGGTCATTTCTGCCTCGTACTTCGACCATGTGGAATCGACTCCGCGGCTGTTTTTTCAAAACAACTACGACTTACAAGCCTTCAAGAAACGAGCATACACTTTTTTAAAAGGCCGGAAACGCATTTGCAACTTCCCTGGTGTTGTTAGTGTCTATGGACGGCGGTGATCAATTACCATCAGGTGACCCACCTGTTCGTTTGTCCCCTATAATATTAAAAAAAAAAGAAATCTATGATTAGTTCCATATCGGCTAATTTTTCTCAAAATCTACTCAAAAAGCACTCGTGATTATCTGTTTGTGTACCCCTGATCTTCTATATACATATAATAAGAATGAAAATCTTATGTGTTTGTACTTTTCAGATATTTGGAAACAAATTTTTATAGGAATATGTAATAAATATATTTCAATCATTTAGAAAAGTCTATCTGTCTGTCTTTCAGTTTGTTTGAAGTGTTATCACTGCTAAAGAACTAAGCCCACGATAAAACCTCAATAAAAAAATCATATAGCATATCTTTGAGTAACATTTAGTCTTGGTTTTATTAAAATCATTTTACTCTATCAAAAGTTATTGTAATTTTAATGACGTCACGACTTAAGTACGAGAGGAAGTAGATAAGTAAATGGACTTAATAAATTTAGATGATTTTATTAGGAACTGTTTTATTATATTAGATTCCACGCGGACGAAATCGCGGCCACAGCTAGTATATACTATAATATGATTTCATATTAACCAGATATAAATATCGTTGCCAAATACTCTTGCCTCTTGAGGTGATAGTGCGTTTATAAATCGTAGGTAATAAAAGTAATATGTTAATGAAAACTTCAAAAAGTTTTGTAATAAAAGAGTTAAAGGCAAAAGTGAAAGATTTGGAATGTGAGCGAAATAGTTTGTTTTATTTAATATATAGAGTTGTTAAACTAATTATTCCATCCCTGAGAGTTAGTTTCGTCGAATAACTAACCCACAAACTCGTTCATTAATTAATTGGTTTCAACCAAAATAAAAGACTTACTTTGGTTAGAATTTAATTTTTGAGTACAAAAATTAAACAGTATATTACGTTAGGGATCATTCAAGTACTATGTATGCATGACATGACTTTTTCTACCACCAAACTGGTTATAATCCTTAAGCAGAAAATCTAGCACCGAGATCTTTACTCTTTGTTTCGTTAGTTGGACTTGAAAACTAGTTCTTCCGTATGTATAACATGATAATTTAATCCATATAGTTTGTTAATCTTTTTCTTCTTACCCTTATCCCACCTAAGTGGGATCAGCACAATACGTTTTCCTTTTCCATTCTCTCCTACCAGATATCATCTCAGTATTCACACCTTTTACACACATATCAATTGTTACACAATCTCTCTTTGCCTTTTTCGGTCTACCTCTATTCCTATATCCACTATCATCTTCAAAACTTTTCTAGCTGCATGGCTTTCATCTGTCCTCATAATAGGCCTATACCATGCTAACCTCTTACTCCTCAACTTCTCTCTCGCTGGTGCTATTTTTAAAGATCCTCTGATGAATTTATTCTTAATTTTGTCCATTCTAGTTACACCACACATCCACATTACCATTTGCATCTCTGCCAAATGTAGTTTTCTCGTTTTCTTTCGTAGTCCAGCACTCAGATGCATACAACATGTTGTGTGGTCTTATAATAGTTGTTTAATATCACTTGACAATAATTTGAAACCCTATAGAGTGCAAACCATTATACGTTCATAGGAAACTTGTTTGGTATAAATAAGTCATTGGGTAAGGAACTGAAAATAGGAGACATCACAAAAGAGACATAAAATAGAAAAAATACTCAGGTATTCCTTACAAAGATTGCAAAGAAGCCGCGGTTATGACCGTGGCTCCTACAATAAATCTTTTCTCACCTAAAATCCGAAATTAGCGCCGCGATTAGATTCCGTGGCGTGTGATTTATCTTTCCCGTAACAGTGAGAAATGTTACTACGGAATAATAATTACTTTATTTCCCTTTTTACTTCGTATTTGTTAGGTACAAGCTTTGAACGAGATACGACTGTCACGTTTCTCGGTAATTCTCGTTTGTATTGTACACTCTGTGATTACTTACATAACGCTGAAAGATTTGTGTCACTTTGAATATATTATCTGATTTTTTGCATAAGACTTTTATATGATATTGTTATTATTATACTTTTTTTTTCGATCTGACTACGCTATTGACCTAGCAAGATCTTAACAGCTTCATCAGGCTACTAAGGCGAGCGCTTGCGTCACTTAGCCAATTTTATTTGGGCAACTAGCTCACGGGTGCACGGCACACCTCGGCTTGGGCTGTTGCCTGATACATATTCATACTTATATGAATTATTGAAACATATATATGTACCAAGCATACATACCTCGACAACTCTTATATGTATTTTCTGTTGGATAATTTTTCTAACCTACTTCAGTTCGATAAGGGAAAAATAAAACCCTTTCACTTTCATGTGTAAGCATGTGTGCCTGCACGTGTGTGGAGGTGATATATGTAATGTTGTCGCAGTGATGTAAGATTTAGTGTCACTTTATCGCGCGAGCAGCGTACTCGAAGCCTCTACGCCGAGGGAACGGACCTAGGCCTGAGCCGTTACCGAGGGGGGCCTAGTCTGGTGTTCGGGAGCGAAGTTTACCCCCAGACCACGGTGGCGTGATCTGAGATTACGTGGGCGTGGGCGTGAGCATGCTCTGTTTGGAGAGACAGGCTGGTACTGATTGTTTACTGCCGTTACTTCATCAGGAGGGTGTTATTATTATACGTTTATATTACGCAATGATTTATACCTTAGGACAACTGAAGATGTCTAAGTGGAATTATAATGATAATAACCAAATGGATATTGTAAGATTTTGTAAATACCATTATGAAGAATGAAGATATCGAAAAAAAAATAGCAGTACTGAAGGACATTCAATACTATTAATTCTTTCTAGTGTGCATATAGTAATGAAACAAGAAACCGCTCATTGTCTGAAATCTGTATATATATACACTTTTTTTCTGGAACTGATCACGCTATTAACCCAGCAAGGTTTTAACAGCTTCATCGGCCTACTCCTATATTCACTTGTCAGTCCAATCTGTTCTATAACACTTTAAAAATAGTACAAGAGCTTTTTTAAGATTTATTTACATACATCGTCCCTAAATGTAACAGTGTTTTCCTATAAATAACATAAGCTCAATAATCACATCAGCAACTGATGCCGGCAATTATGAGAATCAAAGAGTGCATAGATTCATAAATTTTCCAGTGCATGGAAGAACATTGATATTTTTTTACTAGTTTACTAGCGATATAATTTTTTTTATTTTACTGATTACCATAAGACTTAAAGAAAAGTTATGGATTAAATTAAGGAGTTTTTAGAAATGTAGATGAGTATTAACTATATATGAATGCGGAAAATGGTAACCATCAGAGATAAATACATGACCAATACGAGGCGCGTATTGCGCGCTTTCCCACAGCATCTATATCCGAAGTGACTTTTTCTGTAATCTTGAAGGATCCATTAAATATGCAAGAGATACATCGGAATGCTCTCTCTCGCGGTTCAGGTATCTCAAGCACTTAATATTTGATTGTGAATTCCGTGACATGTAATTCATTGTTGCTTTGAATAATTCATGCACTATACTACGATTGAGCGAACCATGTCATACTATGTTAGATGCTTCTAGAAACGTCTACCTATATAAATTAACTGACCCGGCCACGTGTTGCTATGGCTCAGGTATAATATGCTGAATTAAAATTATGATAAGGTATTTGCTATTATAGGGTAAAAAAACTAGAGTTGAAAAAAAAACGAAATTAAAACGTGAGATATATATCTATAACAATCAGTTTATAGTTTTTTGTCAACAAATTAATTTAAAGCCCCATCTGTGTAATACTGCTGAAACCTACAATTAATAATAATATTAAATACTGACAAGATTTTAATTTGTGATTAAAAATAATGCGACCATTAACCGAATTATAAATTATCCTATCTCACAAGTCAGCGAAGTAGTTTCGGAGTTCACTGTAGACAAGCATTATGACACTGGATTTTTATATATTTAAGACTAGCCTCTGCCCGCAACTTCGTTCACGTGTAATAGTTAATTCGAGCTAATTAATACGCAGCGATTTTGAAACGTTCTTTATTGTTGCTCCGCTCTTATTGGTCTTAGCGTGATGATAACCTATAACCATCCTCGATAAATGAGCTATATAACATTGAAAGAATTCAAATCGGACCGGTAGTTTCTGAGATTACCCCCTACAACGTCATAACGTCACAAACTTTAACTATCTATATACATATATATATGTATATATCCATACCTTTAAACGAGCAATTCTTGTATATTTGTATATATTCAGGATCTCGGAAACGGCGTCATCTATTTCCGAAAAACAGTATGTAGGTGGATGAGATTTCAGGTAATGAATAAATATAGCAAAGAATATGAAGGTAAATTTCACCGCCGCTGTTAAAACAAAAATAGCTCAGGTGGAAAGTGGTTGCTTCGAAAATCTGTGTAACCCCAGTTCGCATCCGAGAGTTGGAAAAATAAGTTTGTAAGGCAAACCCGTCAATGTATTTTAATTAAATAATTTTATTATTATAATTATAAGAGAGATATTTTTTTAATGTGAAAAAATGTTAATTCTGTGAGGCAAACCAAACGGTTTATTTTAATTTAAAATTGGTTTTTAAAGAACCGAGCTAGGCTCGGTCGCCCAGGTACTTTATAATAATATAGAAGTATAGATAACATTTTTTCTTGGATTTTAAATGTATAAAAAGGACAAAGGGAGACTTGTTTTCCACATCTACTAGTGTTCAGTCATTCATACACTATATGTCAATACACAATATTATTGCGACAAAACGAATACTTGGTTTGTTGACTAAAATATTAAAATAATTGATAATATGTTTACTGACGTATAAATTTTGTGAATCGTATCTTATAATCTATTCGTACCTATTCTGGCTTCAATTTTGTGCAATATTTTCTTACAGAATATTTTATTAAAATAAAAATTATATGGCGTAATAAATTTTAGTTCACTATTTCATTGTGAATAATGTTTTTGTATACTATGTGAGTTTATATCGTTTGGTTTTATTTTATTATTCTGATTTATATTTATTAATGAATCTTGCATTCTATTTACTGGGTTTTAAAATGTGTAAATTAATATTAAATGTCTAATTACACTTGCATCTTTCTTTCTGAACAATGTCTAACAGTTGTTTTAATATTTATATCACTTTTTCACTAATAAAATGACGAATACATTTGACATAAATGATATCTCAACTAACATTTTAAATTTGAAACTGACCTATGTGCTAGATTATTAATCTTATAATAATATAACAAGTTATTGCTG
The DNA here is from genome assembly GCA_014332785.1 of Antheraea mylitta. NCBI lineage: Eukaryota > Metazoa > Arthropoda > Insecta > Lepidoptera > Saturniidae > Antheraea > Antheraea mylitta. The sequence goes on along the minus strand of JACEII010000071.1, from coordinate 676,764 downwards.
CTAATAATTAAAGACACTAGTCAAGGACGACGTAATAAAGAAAACTATACATTGAAACCTCAAGTGAACGAGCCCTTGCAGTGGAATTTCTTCCCGTACGTCAGTACCTCGAGACCCTCCCTTGACCGTATCCTGTCAAAAGTTTCCGATTTAATTGGAAATTACTGGAATACTCGCGGCCGGTACTCCTCCATGATTTATCTAGGAAGAAATATCCTCTGACGTTTAGTTCTCTCGTATGTCAGTAGTTGAGTAAAATAGTTGAAGCCGAGGAAGTAGTTTTGTAATTTTTAAGAGAAAACTTCTTTAGACACGTTGAGAGGTATTTTTTGGCGTGAGATAAATTTATGATTTCGCGTCATGACATGTTAGTAAACGAGACCGCTTGCGCCATGCGTGATTTGCGTCAGACTAGCGACGAGTAATGTAGGGGCCTGTGTACATGTAATGTTGATATCTTGCAGCTCATCATACGTTAGATTGATTTATAGACTTTATAAAAATATATATAATTATTGCTTCGAGTGCTAATAGATATGAAACCTCACTAATGTTAATGATTTAAAAAACTAATTCTGAAATTTAAATATTGTCATCCACTCTATAATAATATAATTTAAAAATTCAAAAGAAAACATATAAGTACTTCATTGTTTTGGGTTTAGTCCTTATTACTGCCTCGACGCTTTTTTTTGTAACACGACTAATTTAGGGTACTGTAGCTCGATTGTATTTTTTTTTTTATCGAAGCACGGCATAGTGACTGCACTATGCCTGATGTTAAGCATAGTACAATCCAAAAACATCGGCAACCACCGAGAGACAGATAATCCATCGCCGGTCGCCGCTGTCATGCCGGCCAAAATGACGAAAGTCACCCGGTACTGGATATGCACAGGCTGATCCAGAAATGCGACGGGCAAAAGCGAGTCACTATGATGGGCTTTTTTGCCATGTACATGGTGGATGCGACCCAGTCGGGCTGTAAAACCCTACCACCCCGCTTTCGCCATTGCCTCGTTCGTTGATCAGCAGGGTGCACCACGAGCAGGTGAGGTTGGCTTGGGTGTCTCAAGTCTTAAGATGTTACTCGACACCCCTTACACCCCAAAATTGATCCGCCAACATAACAAATTAAAAGAGCTTATGACGACTTTTATTTCTTTATTTTAGTTTTATTCTTGATAACCATATTCCACATTTTTACAGCCATTGTCAAGTAGTTAATAATACAACAAGTTTCTTGTGATGATTTCAATATCCTAAGAAGACGACAGTCCCCTTGGTAGAACTTTCCAGGGAGTTTTTGTGGCATCTCAGCGCCGCCTTTATGGTATGCGGCTGTCGGCTCTCTGCGAGCCATTCGATGCAGGTACCACCCGAAATAACCATGTCCGGTGAGTACCTGCACCAGTCCAAACAACAGGGAGCCCCACTCCCTGGTTTTTTCACTATGATGATAGCAATCCAGTTAAGTATGAACATGTTGCCATTAATTGTTTCAAGCAATTCGTTTTCTGTCACAAGGGATATACAATTTTATTAAATAGATCTAAAATACTTCAACAATTAATTAAAAATATTTATTTACAAAATAATAGTCTCCCTTTAACTGCGAGGTTATTGGTACAAGTTCTAGGAGAATATAAGTGCTGTAATGTTGGTAACGTGATGCTCAGACAGGAATATACCTGGCAGATTTATACTTGAGATTTTTAATTGATAATACATAATTACAAGAAGACTACACAGTAATTCTAGCTGTAAATATAATAAGTCAAAATTAAAGCATTACCAAAAAGTTTAAAAAACACATGATATTGAGATAAGATAAACTACGTCGCTGAGCGAAATTATTATGGAATATATATATATTTTTTTTAATTCTAAAACAAACGGTGGGCCTTCTAATCGTTTCAGCGAAATTTATTCCAACAGTTCCCCGGAACGATTCATCTCGATCTGTCAGTTGCTTTATGAACGGCGAACGTCTGGGATTTATCGTCGAAATTCGGCGAATTACTTGAATACTTAAATTAAGTCGTTTTAAGATAAGTTATGAGGCGTAAGTTACGAGAGAGGCGGTCGTTCGGCACACACTCGAGTTGTTTCGACAGCTGTATTTTTTGCGTATATACGAACACACGGTTATAATATCTTCACACATATTTTTACATATACATAGAGCCGTACATTTATAAGTTTTAAACCAATAGCGGTCGCCGACGACTTCACCTGGGCTTGTCTTTAGATCTTCGATAGAGTTAATCAATTTTAATGCAACCAGGATTAAAAGTCATTCGAAAATGTGCTTTATAATGTTTGGGTTAGGTTCTATAGTTAACGCAGTACAGTAATGGATATTCAAACGAACAGATAGGCAGACAGGCATTTCAAAAAGTGACCGAAATATATTTTATTACGTATTCCAATATACTTGCAACAATATATATTGTTTTTAATTCTAGAAAATACAGGCAAGTAAAATAATACGAATTTTGTTTTCACAGTCCCTTAACTGGCGTTACATAGAGTTTACACTGTGTTACTTACAACATAGGATAGTACATAGTTGAAGAAACTTTTAAAGCTCGCAACTAGAATGTTACAGTTTTATTAACACGGCGACATGTGGGTACCTCCAGAAGTTTCGTGAGCATCACCCGCTTTATTCCCCTTGTATGTAAATACGATGGATTGTATCCACTAAGTGATTTTTGTTTGATGCTTAGCTACTAGTATAGTTTTTAGATATTTAATATCATTACGAGCAATTGTAAAATTAATGTATCTTTTGACACGTAAAGAAATTATAGTCATTTTTTAATTTACAGTTCAATATTATTTTTATGTAAAGCAGGGAAGTTTGTGGAAAGACGCGTGACTGACATATGCGTTTAACAAATTCACGTGTTTTTGAAAAGCACTCTAGTGAATATAGTAAAGCCGTAGCTGAAGCTGGTAGAGCCATGCTGAAGCTATTACTGGCTTCAGAATGAATGGTTCGGCTCGCTCGGGGTAGTTCACAGAAAACCGACGTGAAGTAACAGTGTTTCCATTATTGCGTTTCGTTCAGTCAGTGAGAGCGCCAGAGGCCCACCTTCCCTCCTGTTCCCCCTTCTGCATCCTTCCCCCTGCCCCAAACACAGACTGGGAACGCACTTGTGACTCCCCTGGTATTGCTAGTGTCTATGGACGGCGGTGATCACTTAACATCAGGTGACCCGCACGTACGTCTGCCTCTTATGACATAAAAAACACTAATTTATTATATTATGTATATTTTTTGTTAAATATACAAATACTATGGTATTATCTTCAAAAGTTATTATGTACCCACTGACAATTTAATTATATTTACATAAAATAATAATAATGCCAGATCATCAATTTGCAATTTAAAGATCTGTTATCAACCTACAAGACAGCCAAAGATGTATTGATAATTCCAAATTAAAAAAAAAAATCTATCAACATTTCTATTTTTTTCCGTACATATAAAACTAGAAAATTTGTCCCATTCAAATTTCCTAGCAATATTTCCCTTTAAATTGTTCATAATTAATACAGACAAAGAAAACTAGGGATAAAAGAAAATTGAGTAACTCGAGTACGGGTAGGTGGATACAAGGCAATTTGTCAAGGAGTACAGCTCAGTTCCAGTTCCGTTCCGGACAAGAGTAATGTCGTCTTCACACACACGAATATTAGAACACTCTACTTAATTGACTCTCAACTTTTTGTTATATTTATTAGTTGAACCAAATATGGAAAGCGCTACTAATATTAGAACTCGTATTGTTTTCAATATGAGTACAACATTTCTTACACTTCCATTTAATTTCAAATTAATCCTAAATTGGTAAAACAGTAATACATCAATATTGTTTAGGGTCACTAGTCTCAAGTTGAAATCTGTTACCAAGCACTTGTAGGTATGTTAATTGCATTTGAGAGCCCCTCTAGCATTTCGGGCTTTATAAAAAAACACAAATTAATTATTTTTTAATATATTGTTATTTTTTTCGTATGTCACCGAAGCGCTGATATATTGCACACAGTGCAAAAAAAAAACAAAGTAATTGCAGTTGTGGTGTTTTTGTTGGTGGCGGTGGCCACGGGACTCGACGGCCGATGATTTAATGCGTGATATGTTATGTTAAAAAATGCCCTCGTAAGCGAAATGACAGGTTTCATATAAATATTCAGAGATTAATACGTTTTTTTATAACTATAGGCTACATTTAAATGGTAAAGCGAAGAAAACTAATGTGTAGAGATACCTTAATCAAGGCATCTGGAGACTCTACAGTCTACAATTTTGTATATTCTCGTCAATTTATTTTGGTTATTGGTGTCGGTAAAGTGTCTTATAATTACAATCCCTTAGTGAAATTAACCTATTTTCAAAGGGTATATTCTTTTGTTACACTTGCAATATGCAATGGTATATTTGAATTCCTTTGCACATAAAAAATCAATTCTCTCTTTTCTTATAGATTTAAATTCAGATGAAATTATAAGGAAACGTTAGCAATTATGCGAGATGAAAGTCTGAACGGATGGACAAAGCGGCCCAGGTTTTATTGTATAAAGTTTCAACTTTATTAACTGTGCTCGTCGGAGCTTTAGGATCTGTTCACACCAAACTTTCTTACATGATTCTTATGACCGATTTGATTAACGCTTTAAGCAAATTGCTAAATTACATATACTATATGATGTGTTTACCTTTTTCCACCTTTTTTCACCTCTCATAGTTGGAAATATAGCTATATGTCGTAATGTTATACAGTTTATATGGTATTTATTTCTTTGCAAATGAACTTGGTATTTGGATTCTACAATTCATTCTTTTCACTCCAGTTCTTTTTAGCCAGCAATTAACTAAATTAACATATCTTAATAGGCACGGAATATGTGAAAGTTCTCTTTGTCATCGTAAAATATTTAATAAAGATTCGCTATTTTTTAACAATTAGCTTTGTTCGCGTGAAATAGTTACTTTTTTTTTATTGAAACACGACAAAGTGACTGCACTATGCCTGATGTTAAGCATAGTACAATCCAGAAACATCGGCAACCACCGATAGACAGATTATCCATCGCCGGTCGCCGCTGTCATGCTGGCCATAATGACGAAAGTCACCCAGTACTGGATATGCACATGCTGATCCCGAAACGCGACACGCAGAAGCGAGTCACTATGATGGGCTTTTTCGCCATATACATGGTGGTTGCGACCCAGTCGGGCTGTAAAACCCTACCACCACGCTATCGCCATTGCCTCGTTCGTTGATCAGCAGGGTGCACCACGAGCAGGTGAGGTTGGCTTGGGTGTCCCAAGTCTTAAGATGTTACTCGACACCCCTTACACCCCTTAACGCTAACAAACAGCGGAAGCTGTCAAGGAAAAAAAACACGATTTTGAAATATTCTTCATTGGTGCTCCGCTCCTATTGGTCTTAGCGTGATGAGATATAGCACATAACCTCTTTCGATAAATGAGATTGTTATATATAACATAAACATTTTTTAAATCAGAATAGTTCCTGAGAATAGCGCTTTCAAGCAAACAAACTCTCTAGCTTTATAATATTTGTATAGATTACAGCTTACATTAATGTAATTAGTAGATTTAATAAAGGAGAAGTGGAATGGTCAACGTTATGATTACAACTTTAGTTTGAATATCAACAAACGGACGGGCGCTAAGTCCAAGTTGAGATTTCTTTGTTGTATTTTGCAAAGTTGTTAAGATCCCTATCGTGTCTTATCCTTTCCGTTATTCTGACTCACTTTTAAGTTATTTTCTACTGTTGTGTCTTAATTGTTGTAAAGTTTCGCAATCATTTTAGAGGATAGAAAATGGTTTAATGTTTTATTGTTGTTCAAAAAATGTAGTAATATTTGGTGGTCGATAACTATTTACCTAAGGATAAGGTAAATTGTACTGAAAAATACCTCAAAACCTAGAAGTAGTATTGTGTCTAAAATTTATGTACCTTTATAAGTCAACAACCGCTTTGAAGAAAAATTAACAATCCGAGGATGACTGATTAGATATCAGATTCAGTATATCAGAGTTAGCATTAGAAAATACTTGTAATCTTGCAACCGCAAGAGAAGAACCTACCCAGTTTGTTTCCCACACATTGACCTTGGACTCTTTTGGTATCGTTTCACGTTTAGACTGGATCACCCGAGTGGCCGTGACAGTGATACAGCGACACTACGCTTACTAGCTTATCACACACGATAATTTTTCAAATTGTCAAACTTGAAATACAGGTACGCACTCGTGTGGCACATATAAAGATAAATAAAATGATATATAAATAGTTTAATATATATAAGATAAAGATAAATTTATCAGAGAGAAGAATGACCTTATCAAAATATACAAATTAAATATATGACGTCCGTATCAAAATTTCTACATCCCAAGAGATCATAGTAGATGGCTAATAAATTATATCTTGTAAGTTATTAACGAAAAGAAACAAAATAAAAGTTAATTTCTAAAAAGTGGACGCCATGTCAAATGCATGAGAAAAGAATCGTCATTTCGGTACGGTTAATAGGCATCACAATTTTTTTCAATATTTGTAGACATAATTTAGCGATTTGAATAATACCCAAGTAAAATAACCAGCTTGCTAAATAACGGATTCTCTAGTAAATATAGTTAAATAAACAGGTAAGATATGTTTTCCTGTAAATACGAAGTCCCTGCCCTCTCAGGAATTCGTGTGTAGCGACCGAATCCGAGCTTCAGTAAGCAATATTGGCCACAAATTGGCCACTCTCGCCCTTGATTGCTGTATTGTGTCACTTTGGGTTGTTGGTTTACCCCGTGTTTAAGGCGAATGTTTATTTGTTACCAAAATTATGTTAAGGCTATTGGGAAATGATAAATAAAATAGTATTCTTTGTCGGACAAGTATTGCAGAGAACAAATAGGGTGGTATTCGATTATAAAATGTAGTTTGAAATCTATTGATTTTTATTATATGGTATGTGGTTGAAGATTATACAAAAATTGGGCGTAAATTAACTCAGCAATATTGTCCTGAAATTATATGTTCTGTTGTACTCAAAACCCCAATTTGATAGACTATTTGAGAAATTTACATTGACACATAATTTTATACGATTTTTCTATATTTTGCTTTGTTTATAGCGTAACGTCTTTTCTTTTCCGTTCATCAATGTTCCAGCAATAAAAGTATTTTGTAAATGATTTTTGTTTTCTTTTATAACTGGGTGATGTCAGAGATTATTCATTAAAACTGATATTTTAATTCCCATTAAGTAAATTATGTTCTTTTTGAGAATATAATTTCTTCAAACCGCCACTGCTATGGTCTACTTTTCTTGAATGAAATTTTATATCAATAACACTGCATTTGTAGTGTTACATCATTACCACAGAAAAACTTAGTTATACAAGTGATCACTTATTTTCTACGTACAAAGAAAAGAAAATTATATAACATAAAATACATAATGTATATCATAAATGAATTTAAGTTAGCCGCAGTTGCATCAAAGGGTTGATTCAGCCCCCGATATGCATAACTCAATAAAGGGTCTCAAAGACCGCAAAGAACACAGAAATAATTCGATAATACGTAGAGTTATTTAATTATTTCTTTTGTTATGTTATTCTACCGTTGATTGACAGGGAGCTAGGAATGTTTGTTCTAACAGTATTTTTATATATAATTATATTTAGGTACTGAAATATCTAAGATATGTTGTCTTATATCTATGTGTTGAGATATATTGCAATAAAACGGTAGTCTCCTTGTTACAACTCTCTAGATATTTTTGCGTAAGGGTCAAATAATGCAAAGTTATTAATGAATAAGCTATACTCATATTACCAACTGAAATCATTGAAAAATTATACGTTCCTATTAATATGTCAGTGTGGCGATGTTAAGAAAAGTTGAATGTGTGGTATGTAACATTGCGATAAACACATCGATTCATCTGTGAATAAATTATTAACATGTCTAGAGGTGGGTAGAAATGTCTGTACCGTATACCGCCATCTCTTGGTCAATACTTTAAACAACCTGTTTCTGCTCTCTCCATTCCCTATTGTCATGAATCAAATTACTCACGAATTGGCATTTCAATTCACATAAACGATTACACACAATACGTTAAACTATATGAAGGTGTCTTTGTACATTTATTTTCGGATACCTGTCTTAAAATGGTTTTAATTTTTTATGGAAATTACGTATTTTCTAATGGTTGTGGTTATTTTGTATTTTTGTTATTATTACTTAATCCTGTACACTTCATTATAGTTTTTTAAGTTTTCTCTGTAAAATTTATAAATCCATTCTAATCAATAATGTAAAATATACCTTTCCGAATATTTAATATTTAGACGGTTATCTTAGGTCACATTCTTTGGCAGAAACCATATATTATTCTATAGCGTATAATGCGTGCAGCAACATTCCTAGCTCCACGTTCTAACATCTGATTTGATCGTACACGACAATGTCGGTTTATGGATAAACTGATTAGCGACGGTGCGGGCCGGCGCGCCGACACGACATGCGGGTTCGGGATTTGATTTTGAGTGGCGTTTTTTAAGGGAAGAATAATGAATGAAATTGTGTTGGTTTTAATTTACATTTATTTACAGCCTATTGGATTTCATACTATAAAATCTTTGGTTGAAGAGTGCGAATAATCATCTATGGTATAATATAATAAAAATGTAAATCTAACGTGTTTGTAAGTTCTAAATTTTTGAGAAAATAATTGTTGCAAGTATCTTAGAAATAATAATGAATTACATATCAATCATTTTTAAAAACGCCTATTTCTCTGTTCGCTAAAGTACTGCGTTTAAGATAAAACCTTGCCAAGAGAAATTATAAAGCATACCCTATTACACTTAGCCTTAGTTTTATTAAAATCGTTTCACTCTATCAAAAGCTATTTTAATGACGACGCGACTTAAGTATCAGAGAAAACTAAATAAGTAAATGGAGTTAATACATTCAGTTGAATTTATTAATAACCGTTTTTTCACATAAGGTTCCGCGCGGACGAAGTCGTGGGCATAGCTAGTAACTACTGTTGTTATTGTTCATAGTGGGTTAATAATACGATTTTAATTGCTTGCTTTTTTATTTTCATTACATATTTTACAATCAACAATACTCATTATGAAAGAACATAACTCAGATCATCGGACATCCGGTTACAAACTAAATAAAATATTCCATAGGTTGATAAATGAAAGTTGCTTTAAACATCAATATGGAATTGTATTTCCATGATTATTGTCCTATAGATTAGACCTCTTAATCGGTACAATTAATCAGCCCATCTTACTGACCAGAGGATCATATTAATGAACGAGTATTTCTACTAATGAATTTTTCTGAGTCATTAGCGACTAACTATTAGTGACCCTTATTTAAATTAATATTAATTTCAAGTGTCCGCTAATTCTAAAAGTACTGAATTACTTTTGAGTATCTACTTTCAAGGCGGTAGAGCCACGCTGAAGCTATTACTGGTTTCAGAATGAATGGGTCGGCTCGTCCGCGGTAGTAGCACCCTCTCCCAGAACACCGACGTGAAGTAACAGTGCTTGCACTGTTGCGTTCCGTTCAGTCAGTGAAAGCGCCGGAGACCTACCTCCTCTTCCTTCCTCCTACCCACACTCCTACCTCTCTCTCTCTCCCTCCCCCAATACAAGATGGCAGCGCACTTCCGACTCCTCTGGTGTTGTTAGTATCTATGGACGGTGATTGTCACTTAGCATCAGGTGACCCACCTGTTCGTTTGCCTCTTATGATATAAAAAAAAAACTATAGACTGGATGCCTTAAAAATCAGCCGACAATTAGACACGATACATTTTGTAGGATAGTTAGTTAGTCAGCCAAATTGTTAGATTCAAAATGCGTGCTGGGGCTAGTGAAGCACATATGCAGGTATCTGGTACACATGTATGTCTTACTAACGTATGTTGTATGTATGTTGTAACATGTATAATTTAGTCTAGCTAGCTCAGACAGATTGGCATTGTTCTGCCACTTTGGCGCCCTTCAGTTTGTTGTAATGCGGATGATTCTCTTTATTCACCGAAGAACGTAATGAAGCTGTGTAGGCACGTCATGTTAACAGCGTATAGTTAGTTCGATGAAAATAGTCAAGATGGTCATAAGAACTACCGATAGAAGTTAAAAAATAAAACAATGAAATTACTGAAAATAACTTATGAATTTCAAAACTAATTACAGTGGGAATTTACAATATTAAAATTTCATAATTTGTATATTAAAATTATTAACATTAGTCTGGTTTCCACATCTATTGATACTCGGAGCAATAAATATGTAATATATATTTTTATAAGGTGTATTAATCAATAGAACGTATGATGAAATGCACAATATCAATACTATATGAACTCGTTACTAGTCTGACGCAAACCGCGCAAGTGCAATACACTTGGTCACACTAACTAGCATGTCATGACGCGAAATCATAAGTCTATGTCCTCCCAAAAATGAAGCCAACACGCCTAAAGAAGGACACGATACTTTCTCTTTTGGATCGATGAATCATTCATATCTCTTTAAATATTTAGTAACCATTTTCAGATTTGTATAACTGTTAAGTTATTCGTTTTTATTATTAGAATTCAATCGATTTTAGCGAATTGAGCGATTAAATGAAAATTTGTTATCAATGGTACGTTATATTTCTAGTACTGTCTCGTTGTTTCTGACTATTTCAAGTCATCCAGTTAAAACAAAAACACAAAGGAGTTTACTTTAACGATCTAAATTTTTCTACTCGTTTACCTCAAAAGATTAATCACTACGAACTCGACAAAAACTACAATTTACCTTCGATCCTGACTTCGGGTTGAACAAAAACGAGGTACGGCAGGAAAAATGGCCGGCTCAGAGCTTTACAATGCTTAGAATTCTTTTTGCACGTCACCCGGACAATTGCGTTAACCGGACTCGTTTTTATACGGACATTTGATCCGGACTAAAACGGCACTGTACAGAAGTACCAAGGTTTTAATGTGATTAATGAACGAGTTAAAAAGTTTTGGGGAACGGCAGTGGAATATCGAACTGATGCCTACAACATGACCGAACCCTAAGGTATGGTAATTTAGGAACAGGACTTTGTCTCGTGGCAGTACTCTTTAATATAATTAACATTAACTTTTGTGTCGTACATCATTCCCGTTGGTTTTCACAATTAAACGACTCGTAGTTTGATTAGATTAAAAATAATCGTATGAAAAAAATTGTGTGTATAGATGGGAATAATAATGGAAAGAAAAGATATTTAACTATACATTTTAATTTTAATTTGCGTATTAGAGTACGAAATATATAAAATGCAAGTATTCAGATGATAGATGCATTTTAAAAACTGAGCACAATATTAATTTAAACCATTGAAACATTTCGAATTGGTATTTAAATTCAAGTAGGTGGTAGAGCCACGCTCAAGCTTCCGCACGAATGGGTCGCTTCGTCCGGGGTAGTTCCACACGACCTACATAAAACCGACGTGAAGTATCACAGCTTGCATTGTTGTGTTTCGTTCGGTCAGTGAAAGCGCCGGAGGTCCACCTCTCCTCACCTTCCCCGTCTCCTCTTCCTCTTCTCCCCCCATCCTCCCCAAACACAGATTAGTAACGCACTTGCAACTCTCTTTGTATTGCAAGTGTCTATGGATGGTGGTGATCACTTACAATCAGGTGAACCATCTGTCCGTTTGCCGGCTATGACATAAAAAAAATCATCCATAGACGCCGCCATATTGGCATTGGTTGCTCAGGCGAGTGCCTTTCACTTTACCCCTACTTACCCCTACCCCTAACGAAATAATTCGAGGCGATGGTCAATTTTCACTTCAAAAATATAATAATTTAAGGATAGTTTCTTAAAACCGCGAAAATTTAGATATGCTGGATCAAGTAAAAGACCAACATAATTAGTACCAGCCTGTCCCTCGTAACAGAGCGTGCTCACGCCCACGCCCGCGTAACCACAGATCGCGCCGACGCGGTCTGGGGGTTAACTTCGCTCCCGCACACCCGATTAGGCCTCCCACGGCAGCGGCTCAAGCCTAGGTTCGATCCCTCGGTAGGGAGCCCTTGAGTGCGTTGCTTGCGCGATACGGTGACACACCCATACATTACTGCTACAACACTGCACGATCACCTCCACGCACGTGCACGCCTACACGCTACACATCTTGGTGGAAGGGTTATTTTTGTTAAAAAAATTTTTCCCTTATCAAACTGAAAAAACTCTCAATTTTTCCGATAAAAATACATGGAGGAGTTGTTGAGGCGAATATGCTTGGTACACATATACGTTTCAACAACTCAAACATATATGAATAGTTAGCTAGGTTTGCTAAGTTAGTTCGCGTTTTTGCATGCAACGGGCAACAGCCAAGCCGAGGTGTGCCGTGCACCCTTGAGCTGGTTGCCAATATAAAATCGGCTGAGTGCCTTAAGCGCTCGCCTTAGTAGTCCGGTGAAGCTGTTAAGACCTTGCTAGGTCAATAGCGTAGTCAGTTCGAGAAAAAAAAAACCAACATAATTTAAATACTAAAAACTGCAACAAGTTAGTCATTCCATGCTTCAGGCTCACTAAGTCCAATAACAGTTTTTTAGGTAAAAGTGTTAGGTTTTATAACAAAACCCCAAAACAGATTACCAATCTGATGGATAGAATCATGTCAAGTGGATTTTAATATCTAAACGCTTATTATAAAGTGGACCAGTATGTGAACGATTATGGCGTCTGGAAATGACGCTCTTCTTTGTGCATCCACTAAAAATTTTGTAAATATTTATGCTTTTTAAAAATATGTAATATGAACAGATTAACCAGATCGAGTTTCTTGCCTCTCGATGACTGGATTGTTTGTCCGAACCAGTGGTAGCTCCGACTTTCATGAGCGCCTTCTCAGGGCCTAAATTGAATAAATAATATTTCAATTGATTAAACATATATCTTGATTGTTTGTTTGATATTTTTATTTGCCGAGGTTCTTATCAGATGATAGGATTTTTCCAAATTACTTGACATTTAGCGTTATGTTTTGGATTATTTAAATAATATTGTTTATAAACCTTTGTCGTTTTTATTTTTAAAATAAGAAGATAAGTTTCATTAAAATGTTTTAAGTTCGTTAAAGACTGACAGATAATCACACATCCTCACAAAGTTTTTTTTTATGATATTTATAGAATAAATACATTTTATTTAAACTTTCTTACTTTATAAAATGATTTTCTTAATTTACGTAACATAGCTATCGCCTCGAATCCTGTGAACAGTCCTTGTCTAAAACAGATAGCTACGTCAACATAAATTACTCCTTCTCAGCGTAAAGTAACACTTATTATCGTAAATCCAAAGTTTAATTTCCATTAAAATACAGACGATGTTAACCGCAGACGCTGCGAATTAATTGTGAGCTGTCACATCTTCATAGTTGAACGTCAATTAAATGTTAACTATAGATCATTTGCAGAGAGTTGATAATTGATTGCCGCCTATTGAATATTCAGTTATACGGGTAATTTAGGAAGCGTTGTTCGTTAAGTGCCTCTCGTATGTGATTGTGCGCCATTTCATTTATCATGGTTTTTTCCGTGAAACTTAGTATGTAGGTAGTTTGGGAGACTTTTTTTCTCGAACTGACTACACTATTGACCTAGCAAGGTCTTAACAGCTTCACCGGTTTGGGAGACAATAAATCGATCTAGCTAGATTTCATTCATAGAAAACATTTTTTAACTAAGATTTTAGGCAAATAAAAATATATCTAGAATATAAAGGTAAATTTCGCCGCCGTTGTTAAAACAAAAATAACTCAGATGGAAATCGACTGCTTCGAAAATCCGTGTACAAATCTAGTTCAAATCCGAGTGACAGCAAAAGATCTTATTTATAAAAAAAAAAAATGATAATTTTGCGAGGCAAACCTAACAGTTAATTTTAATTAAAAAATGTTTTTTAAACAACCGAGCTAAGCTCGGTCGCCCTTGTACTACTATAAATATATTCGTATGATTTACATATATTTAGCAAATTCTAGATACTATTTTCAATGTATGTTTACAATTATAACTTCTTTATATTGTTATAACTCAACTAGCCTCTGCCCGCGACTTCGTCCGCGTGGAATAGTTACTTTGGGCTAACGCTAACACGTAGCAGAAGCTTTCAAAAGGTGCAAAATCCAATTTTGAAACATTCTTTATTGGTCCTTCGCTCTTATTGACCTTAGCGTGATGATATATAGCCTATAGGTTTCTTCCATTAATGAGCTATCTAACTCTAACACTGGAAAATATTTCAAATCGGATCAGTAATTTCTGAGATTAGTGCATTCAACCAAACAAACACCCTCCAGCTTTATAATACTATTATAGAGATACAGATTCGAATAATTTCTATTACATTGCGTAGCATATTTATTGTTAAGAGTTGTAAGGTATACCTGCTATCATGTTACGCAGTTTATATTATAAAAGTGCGGGTTAAAAAGCTGAACCAGAACGATGTACAACAGTGAGGCAAGATATGGAGGTCGCAAATCGATAATCCGTCGACAAAATACGAGTATTACCTAAAAAAGACGAACTGTGATTGTATTTGTCCACTCTCTATGCTATTTTTGCGTTTTATGTTTGTTACATTTTAACTAACTTTCTAGTCAGCAATATCAGATTTAAAAAATCAAAACAAACCTCAAATATCATTGGGGCCTTCTCTAGTACCTCCATAGTTGCAGACAACAATATTACAACTAAAAACCTCGTAAGGTCTTAATAGCTTCACCGTACTACACTGTCATGAAAGTATTAATCTCAGTGAATCGTAGAATACTGTTTGAATTGTTAAAACAATTAATGAAGAATTCTGGACTGAATTATTTCAACAACGACACTGGCAAATACTTCAGTGACGCCAGAATGAAAATAATAACACAATTAGTTGCAAAATAAAATGAAATAAATAACAGCCACGTTACGTTATCCGATAAAGTTTTGGTATATTTTGTGTTTCGTTAAATTTACCAGCGTGTGTACAATACAAATTTTATTTTGTACTATCTGGCACTAGTTCAATATTGTTAGTTGTGGCAACGTTGTCCGCGGTGGCGGTGCGAGTACAGATAGCTATCTATTTGGTCGCAACGATGCCGATGCGGTATTCGAGCTTGATTTGCGTCTATATAAAAAAAATCTATTGTTTTAACAAGGAGACAAGGCTTATTTGTTACAAGGAATTAGAGTTATTAGGAATTATTTGTAAATAAATAAAGTCTATGGCAGAAGATAATAAATAACAATAACTATATTCAAAATACTTTCCTAAACTACTATACTTGCAGATTTTCTACTGCATTTTAATCTACCGAATTATTAACAATGTTGCCTCTTTATCTGTGCAACTGATTTCGACATAGTTTTGCTAAAATTTAGATTAAATAATTCCAATAATATACATGCATTAGTACATAACATTAGTCAATCAAACGTATGATGAGCTGCAAAATATCAATATTATATATACACAGGCTATATTACTTATCGATAGTCTGACGCAAGCCGCACAAGCGTAATACGGCCGGTTATGCTGACGTAGCATATCATAACGCGAAATTACAAAAGTATCTCCTGCCTAAAATACCGCTCACCTCCTAAAGAAGTTTTTACTTCAGTAAATGTAAGGACACAATTTAAAACGTGGTCATTTAAAACAAGACACAGTGCGGTATGAAATCCACAGTCACTCGGCTCAATAGATCTACTACTACTGCGGTATAAAACCTGATTAAAGATAAAAGATGCTGGAAGTGAAAATAGGTTATCAGCATAGGTTACAACTCTGTCTCTAGGGGTGAGTTAATGATAGCAATAACATTCGCTATCGGGAATGAATAAAAGGTTTAATTTATGTGATTTAACCCCCGAAATGTGGAAGCGCAATTACAGACTGCATGGAGTTTTAGGTTCAGGGATGTGGTTTGTGTCGATGTCGATAATCTAGTATTAATCTAAAAAGAAAGTCATACGTCAGGCGCACCAT
Organism: Antheraea mylitta; assembly: GCA_014332785.1. Taxonomy (NCBI): domain Eukaryota; kingdom Metazoa; phylum Arthropoda; class Insecta; order Lepidoptera; family Saturniidae; genus Antheraea; species Antheraea mylitta. The sequence goes on along the minus strand of JACEII010000071.1, from coordinate 660,632 downwards.
GTCATGGGGCATAGGATTTCAGAGACTGAGGATGGTTTTGTCACCCGGCGAGAATTAAGAAGAGCCGAATTGTGAACGCCTATATTGGCGAGGTATCACGCCGCCCCACTTTTCTACGGCAAGAAAACATATATCACTGAACGCTGAATCGTCGTTTTTTAAAACTTTATGAGAGACTAGCCTCTGCCCGCGACTTCGTTTGCGTGGAATAAATACTTTGGGCTAACGCTAACATGCAGCTAAAGCTCTCACGAGGAAAAATCCCGATTTTTTAACATTTTTCATTGGGGCTCAGCTCCCATTCTCGACAAATGAGCTATAAAACACTGAAAGAATTATTCAAATCGGCATAGTAGTTCCTGAGATTACCCTCTGCAACATCACAAACCCACAACAACCTCTTTATAATATTAAGTATAGAAAAGATATCATGCTACACATTTTTCTTGATAGATATGAAGCGTTTAAGAATTAAACCAAAAAAATGATCATTTTGAATCATTTAAAAAAATAAATGTTTTTAACGTTTCGTACATTGCAACAAAACCTCTTGTTGTTAATAAATAGCAAATGGACATCAAAATAATGATATCTTTAATAAATTGTCACGTATCAAGTATGAATAATACATTGAAGTACTATTTATTTTTTATTCTCACTGCCTTGTTTGGGCATAAAAAAATTGCAAAAGGTCTATTAAATCTAAAAACATTTCACATCGAATGGTCATAATCATATGGCAATACGTTTAATAGTTTTGTTGTAATTTAATTAAAAAGAACGGAATTTTGATTATGTTGTATTTGTACAATGTATCAACAGTATCGCGAATACAGAAAGCTATTTATCTTCATTTGAGTTACAAATTCCTGATTTTTCTAATAACTTTTCCCATCACTACATAGTTTGCGACAAGCACCCGCGCCGTTGTGTAAAATGCTAATGACGCTCGTCGTTGAAAACCGTCGTCGGGGTTGAAGGTAAATGTCGTAAATTTATTGCACGCGTTCGGACAATGTAATGCAACCTGCCGTATGGGTTTAACAAAATTAAAATGTCACGTTATGCCAATAATAATTATCGTCCAATAGAGGGTATCATTATAAAGTTAATCGTAAGAGGGAGTCTCTTAGCCAAATGCAGTATTTATTGATGTGGTGTCATATTATTCAATTGTTTTTTTTTTTTTTAATTTAGCAAAAAAATAGTACACTAGATATATCATATATAATCACTTTATTCACTCTAGTTATATAAAAGATCTAAAACCTGTAGCTAGATCTTCTTATGATCTATATGTCTTTCCAATATTTATTTTCAAAAACAAACTAACAAAGAATCACAGAGTGACTAAACTGAATTCATATATTATATTCATTATATTATTTTTACCAACATGTCCTCAAGTGATTTAAACACATAATTATCCAATATATAGTACTTTGATTTTCGCAGTTTGAGAAAGTCAAGAGCGTCACAATTCATCACACAAACAACCTTCTGTTGTTATCGTTTTGCATAATAGTAGCATATAATGCTAACTGATACTGATATTATCTAGATTGTTTTGTTATATCTCAAAGGATTTACGCAGCGTTTTTGACGAATGCTCCCAGGCGGTTTGACTTTTTTCGACACGTCCAACATTTATCGTTGTACTTCAACCAATTTACGTCGCATCGAAATCCATTCAAATATTTTTGAGTGTATCGCGAACAGAGAAAAAAGGAATTTGCACGGAAATAAGCCCTGGTACCTAACCTGATTGCGACCACAACTAAGCAATAAATCCATTAAAGTGACTGTGTTAATCTGTCGTCTTTCGAGTATAGCCAGTATTTACCTAACGGCGATTGTCGATTGATTGTAGAATATAATAATTCAATATTTTATTTTTGATAAACAATCTTCTAAATTATTACTACCATTATAGGTAATAATGTTACAAGTGTCTTGTGACAATATCAATGTTTGATTATAATATCAATGTGGGCCCCTTGTTTGAATTTTCCATACAGTTTTTGTGACATCTCATAATTCTTATTTCGTGGTATAATCTCCCATTGTCATTATTTATTCTTGTTTTATTTGAATTTGTTGGTACCGATTTCAGGGAAATTACTAGATATTGGTATTATTTATCTATTTATTACATTATAAGTAAGTCATATTTGAGGTAATAATAATTTAGGTCATGTTTGAGTTATATCTCGCTTTTTAGTGCTTTTCTGTTTCTCTAGTGTTTTTGATATTGAAGACGGTTTAATTATTTTCTTTAATTTTGTTATAAGATATATTACGTTTAATACTAAGTTCGAAGGCTACTTTGCACTTCCGTATGGAATTGATTGACCACTACTACGTCTAACTACAACAAAAGAAAATTCTCTTTATCGATTGTCGAGATTACGCGTCAATCTGCAACACATTTTAATTAATTTAGTGATAATCATTATATTTATATTAATTATATAAAATATAATTAATATATACAAAATATTTGTTTATTAATAATTGATTTTCTTTTTGTTGTAGTTAGACGTAGTAGTGGTCAATCAATTCCAGGCGGAAGTGCAAAGTAGCATCCAGCTTAGTATCCAATGATGGATTTCCGCAAAGTAACGCCTTCTTCAATCAACTATATTACGTTTAATCTATACAGTGGTTTATAATTTACTTGACCAAATATAAAATATACTGGATGGCGGCACCCTTGTTTCTTGCTTAAGTGGGAAATAAAAGTGTTATCAAGCCGCCCGCAGATGCGGCTTACTGCCTATCCCGGATTACGCTGTGGCTTGATCGTTTGTTTTTATATATATTGATTTTTTTGAAACGATAGTAGTTAGGTTTTAGGAGTCTCGGATGCTTTGTTCGAAATTATACAATAAACGGGTTTATTTTTGAATAGCGCCATATTGTAAAACTCGACTACCTGCGCCCTCCGTTATATGCAGAACGTGTAGTATAAATCTTTATAGGCGTTAGCGTTTGACCACAATGTCATCAGATGTTAAGTGATAATGTGCTTTAAGATGGTAAATACGCTAAGAGAGACAATGCTGGTTTGTAATTGTCAAGTCATCTCTCAAGTCGATCCTATAATTTTCTGTCAATAAACTAATTTAAGAGGTTATGTCTTCGAGACTGATGAAACTTACAATTAATAACAATAATCATCATTTACAATCGTTTAATTTGTATTTACAAAGTATTGAGGCCGTTGATCAAATTATAAGTTATTCTTAAGTTTGCCCAAATGCTTAAATGCCAGCTTTCATGAAAATCCGTTAGATAGTTTTGGAGTTCATGGTGAACAAACATCACGACACTGAATTTAATTTTTATACATTAAGGTTGCCACAATCTGGTAAAGCACAATTACCGCATTGCCGACGTGACGGGTCTTCTGATGGTAATTAACCATCGCCACATACTGACACCTGCGAAAAAGGGGCATCCCAAATGCGTTGTTGGCTTTTAAGATAGGAGTAGGCTCGTTTTTTGAAAGTTTGTAAGTTATACGAAAAGACCGCTGCTGGTAGTTCATACCAAAGAATCGAACCGACGTACGTGAAAAAATATGCTTGTGACAACCGCGCAATAGATGACCTCCTACCATCTACATGAGTGGAATTTAAATACGTGGTAAGTTATTTAATAATGCAACTCATAAGCAGATATCAATCCGAAACCTTGTCGTGAGAGATTTTGTAAGGGACGCAAAGTAACGCAACGTTTTTACGAAGCGCCAAAGGGTTGAGACTTAAGGAAAACTTGCTTGATGAAGATTCGAACCGCTCTATGTTTCATTCTACACACATTTCACGTGTGTCTACTAAACAATACAATAAGTTAACAAATTTGAAATAAGTTAACAATTTGAAATAAGTTAACAAATTTGAAATAAGTTAACAAATTTGAAATAAGTTAACAAATTTGAAATAAGTAACAAATTTAAAATAAGTTAACAAATATGAAATAAGTTAACAAATTTGAAATAAGTTAACAAATTTGAAATGAGTAAACAAATTTGAAATATATGGCATGAGTTTCCAGTAGTTAAAAGACAGTACGCTGAAGCTGAGTCTCAAACAGTGTTAGAATATGTAATAACTATACCTAAAAAATTTAAAGTTTCCCTGAATGAAAAACCAAAATAGAATATAAAGTAAAAAGGTTAAAATTGTTTTATCAATCGACGACAGTGTTTGTGAATCTGAGGATTAACGACTAAACCAAAAACCCTTGTGTCAGATAAGTCCTGCATTCTCTGTTTACCCTCACGTTTGTTTGATTTTTAAGGGTTGAGAGGGCGTTCGACTTTATTGATCTGCGTCCTGTTGACATAATAATAGTATTAAGAACCGCAGTGTCAACAACAATTTTTATAATATACATTATTTGATAGTAAGTAAGTAATAGTTTCTCATTATTTTTAATTTTTTAAAGCGTAAACATATTTGGTACAAAGAACCGCTATTGCATAAGGAGCTGACTACGCGACTGATTTATGCCGAATGGGCCTCTCTGTTATAGGCATTCATAGTTCGGCTCTCTACGATAATGCTCTGTTCTCTTCAGGCGATTACCATGTCATTGGGCCTGATACCCTGTATTACGGCACGTCCTAACCCATACTATTACTTAGCTCTCTCTTAGTGTACTTTCTAATCCATATTACTATGGTAATCGCTCTGATTTAAAGTGTTGTAGTTTGATACTAAATATCTTTTAAATTTTATCAATAAGTAGGCTAACTAAGATTGAAAGGAACGTAGTAGGTTTATGTTTTGATAATTCAGAAAGAACTAAATTAGATTGTTCACAAAAAATGTGAAGCTCTCTAATAAGGCAATTGTAGATACCTTTCACTGTTTCAGGTTTCAGGTCTTGATGCAGAAAAATTGTCGACACAATAATGATGAATTACATTTCATTTTGTACCTCTGAAGCCTGCACTGTCTCGTTCCCCACTTCGTTTAGCTGTATTTATTTTTTTAACGGTTGAGAGGGCAGTCCGCTTTATTGATTGTGTTTCACGTTGACAAATTAAGGGTATCAGGGATGTCTCGGGGAACAGTTTAGGGATAAATCGTAGGTCTTTTTAAATAAAATTAGCTATTCCACTTTTTCGAAGATGGAGAGAATTGAGATTGAGAATTGATGGAGAGAAATATTACGTGGTAAGTGATGCAAATAGATAAATATTGCGGAAACATACGCTAATCTCCATTTTACAGTGGTGTTTCTTTTTAAACAAGAATAGGAAATATCAAGATGACTTACATATAAAAGGTGAAAATTCGTCACTTGGTTTTGTTATATCATGTTTAGAGATTTCGAGAGAATTTTTGCTTGCGACTTGAGTCGTGTTATTGTAGATTTGACATATCACTTCGGACCGGTTTTTTTGTTTGAATAAGTGTACCCTAATAATTTAAGGGATTATATAAAATTGAATAAAAATACCCATAATCCATCTCTGTGGCCATGGAAACTTGAATGTTAAATCTCAAGATGAGCAGTTGAGTAATTTAGGTATGAAAGCGTCATAAGTATGGTCACTCCATGTTTCAGCTCGCTAAGACCATTAACAGTTTTTCAGATAATAGTGTTAAATTTAATAAAAATGTCCTAAATTGATCGGTTTGCCAGATAGTAAGTTCAAGTATTATGTCAAGCGGGTTTTAATGCATTAAAAATTTATAGCGTGGATCAATGTGTGAGCAATGTCGTTAGAAAATTAGGCCTCTCAGTGTGTATCTGCCAAAAACGAATCTATCTAACGAATCTATAAAAATATGTCTTTCTTATAATGAGACCAAGTTCTTGCTAGTTCTTCTGGATGACTGTGTTCTTTTCCGAACCTGTGTTACTTTTGACGTTCATAAGACTTTCTCAGGGCCTAAACGGAATGGAGTATTTTTGATTGTAAGTATAGATTTCCATGACAGCTTTGTGATTTGGTGTATCAAATTCGAATGTCGATAGATCTTACAGAGTTTTGGTAGTTTATTGTATGTATTTAATATCAACTAACTATTTAAGTAATTTGTGCAATCGAGGCCACGATAGATATAGCTAAATACTGTAATCTACTCTAAATAGCTAAATAAAAAACTAGCTTAACATTTAGAGTGGCATCTTTTCTTCTAGTATATTCTTGCAAAACACCCCATTAAGAGAATAGTCAAAAAACACTGATTTTGCTCTCGAGAATACATTTTACATATCAATCTAAACATTCATTTTGTATTATACAGATACAGCTACTATACAAAACGGTTTATACGGATAACAGTTCTTTCAAAAACAAAGGAAAAATACTAAAACGATCCAAGCATTACCATAAAATACCCGAAATGGTTGACAAACCGAATATGGAATACAATAATGATCTAAAAATGTTCTGGAGAAATTATCATCGCAATGGAACGAGAGGAATTTCATGTTCCTGACACGACGGGGAGGAAGGAGAGGTTTGGGGGGTACAGGAGGATGTTTAGCCTCGTGGCCTTGTTGTGGAAAAATAATGGGATGTGAAGTACGTGTTAATTTGATCAAGTTGATTTTCGTACTGACTTTATTAATCTTTTTATAATTAAATTGTAATGTACATTTTTGTTTTAATTAATTAATCGACCTTTTAATGATAATATTGTTACTTAGTACTTCCTCTCATTAAATTACATTTTATATCTTATTTAATTTTCCTACATGTCGGCGATTGCTAAAATTCTTATGGGATTTAATTACGTATGCTTGTTTTCTCTCATAAATAAAATATAATATTGTGCAAAATTTGAGTTTAGTGTGAATTATATTAGTGATTTTAACCGACTGCATCCAAGAGATTATGATTATATTAATCTTAAAGCCAAAATACACTTATACTGAATTCAGTGTAAGATCTTAAACTAAGGTCTAGTTACAAACAAAGTGAATAATGAATTAAACAAGATATTTTCATCAATTTTATTCAAAACTAGCTATGCCCGCGTCCTCGTGGAACCGAATGTAAAAAATAGTGATTAATAAATTTATTTCAATATATTAAGTCCATTTACTTATCTACTTTTGTCTCGTACTTAAGTCGCGTTGTCAGTCAAAAATAACAATAACTTTTGATAGAGTGAACCCAATTTAATGAAACCAGGACTAAATGTTACTCGAGGTTATGTTTCGTGATTTTCTTGAGGATTTATCGTGATTGAAGTACTTTAGTAGTAACGCGTGTCCAAACAAACAGAAAGACAGATAGAAATTTCTAAAAATGATTGAAATGTATTTTATCACTTATTTTACATTTTTTTTTACAAAAATCTAAAATGTACAGATACGTTAAATTTATATTCTTACTATATGTATAGATGTATTCTTTAATTCTGAGCATGTGGTAGCGATGTATGAAAGAGGAGTACTGTCGCAGGAAGTGAGTAATGTTGATAGGTTCTGCCCACTGCATGTTGGTTTAGATTGCTTTGTGTGACGCTCCAAACACATTAGTTGAGATTTATAAGCAAGATCTTTAAATACATGCTCTATACTTAATGATTTATCGTATCGTTCTATCTATAATTAATTGATTTTTTTTTTGGATACTTTTGTTGCTATGTTGGTGGATATATATTACCTATTTTTTGTACATTAAGATCTATTAATGTTATTCTATTTATCAGACTTATAAACAACTAAATATTTCTCGTTTACGGAATTTTATCGACCCGATAATTTATTTTTGATCAACACGATTAAGACGATGAAATGACAACAAGGCAGTGAAAAAACAATAGAACGATTAGTTATTTGGAATACCTGGTTAATTGAATTATGTTGGATGAAAAAACATGAAAGCGCGAGCTATCGCTACTGTGGCGTCATCTTTGAACAACAATCTAAATCCTGCGTGATTAAATATAATGTAGAAGTTAGCTTTATCACGAATATTTCTATTCTAATTGTAATTTATAGCTTCTAGAGTTTCTTACATAAAATTTTAAACTTTTCTCTTTCAATTTATTTAAAAATTACAGAAAATAATTCATGACCTAAAGATAGTTTAATTTCATTTCCGTTACTAAGATGCTATTACAAATTTAATTGATATAAATATTGTGAACTCGAGTTTATTTGACCAAAAGTTATGCTTTCATCCATATGTCACCCTACGGGTCTCTGTAGATTGTACTAATGACGTCGAATCGCCATCTGTACTATTAAATACCAACTTTGTGTAATAAAAACGTGATTTTCCTTAAAAGTGCTAATTATGGGCTCAGGAATCGAGTTTACGTAAGCCAAAGTTGGGTTTCGCCGGTCGAGATATCTACTATCGCGTTGCAAGGTACAATTTAGCGCTTCACGGGCTGGACCTTCTATCTGGAGTCCCCTCCAATTTATTGGACGCGGCCGTCTTGAAGGGTCGCTTCCTTTAGATCTCACCGGCAATTTCAAATGTTTTGGAAATCTATAGAGTTTGAATGAATGTTTATTATTACTTATATACCTCGGCTTTACTATATCATTGTAAGTCATAAAGTTTGGGTGTATTGCCTATTTTACCCAAAAACTACTGAACAGATTTTGATAAAAGTACATAGTAAGCTATACTAATATTATAAAGTTGAAGAGTTTGTTTTCTTGAACACGCTATTCTCAAGAACTACTGGTTTTATTTAAAAATATTTCTATGTAAGATAGCTCATTTATGGAAGAAGGCTATAGGCTATATATCATCACGCTAAAACTAATAGGAGCGGAACAGCGATGAAGAATGTTTCAAAATTGTTTTTTTTTTTGAGACCTTCTGCTGCCTATTAGTGTTAGCCTAAAGTAACTATTCCACCCGGGCGAAGTTGCTGGCAGAAGGTTGTATGTTATATGTCAGGGTGCAGATATAATGGCGTTCATGAAGAAGTATGATGTCATGCATAATTTTATTTAATCTTTTGTGGTTTCATGCATCCTCGCTCAGACAATTAGGCTAGGCACATCTACGGATAATTCGTAACTACAATCAATGCTGTATTTTTGTATCAGCTAAGGAATTTATTCAATTGGTTTTGGTTGATTGATTGAGCTCAAATCATAACAATGACGTCACTATGGATGACAACGTACTTTCAAACACATGCGATTTTCTCTCTGCCCCGACTTATAAATAAAAAAAATGGAGACAGTCATAAGAACAGAAATGAAAACTAAAAACAATAGAATAACTGTGTTCCCTTTTACATTTCTACGTTGTTTATAATGTGAATTATTTGAATTTCATAATGTGAAATTGAAATTATTATCATTAGTCTCTCTATCATAGTTATTAGCACTCCGAATAATAATTATATACTTTTTTATACAGTTTAGTAATTCATTAAAACTACGATGTGCAAAAACTCAATACAAAATATCAATTTTAGATGTACACAGGCCCCTACACTATGCGTCGCTAGTGTGACGCAAGCTGCGCAAGCCCAATACGGCCGGTCATGCTTACGTACCATGTCCTAACGCGAAATTATAAATATATTTCCTGCCAATAGCACCTCACAAGTGCTTAAAGAAGTTTTCATAAAAAATATAAATTTGAACGATAATAACAGCTCTATATAAATAACTACTGGATCGGTCACTCCGGCGTCGTCTTACTGCTCCGTAAGATCGGACTGACACACTCCAACTCCCACTTATCCCGTGCTCGTCTTGTTTATTGCTGTATAAAGCTATTATCACAACGAATCACGGACCGAATGCCTTCAATATCGCCAAGTAATTTTTACGATTGGTTTTGTTGTGGTCAGGAATATTACAAATTTATAAATGCTTCACCGGGTAGAATGTACAGATTAAACAAGCTCTGAAAAGGGTTATATGTATTTTCAAATAAATAGATCAACACACAATACCCCATTTTATTTTCATTTAGAGTTGCTTCATAACAAATGGTAATACATATAACCATACATATAGTAAAAGAATTATCATAGTACCCATTTCGGAGCTTTTGTGATCGTGTCTCAGTTGATATTCTATTTCTGAAGAAACTAAGTCTAGCTTAAAATGAAGAGAATTTTATCAAGTTTTTTAATCTACTAGCTTCTGCTTGCGACTTCGTTCGCGTGGAATAGTCACTTTGCGCTAACGCTAACACGCAGCGGAAGCTCTCAAGAGAAAAATATAACCCCAATTTTGAAACAGTCTTCATTAGTGCTCCGTTCCTATTGTTATTAGTGTGATGATATATATACATATATAATCTTCTTTGATAAATGAGCGATTTAATATTGAAAAGAAATTTGAAATCGGACTAGTAGTTCCTGAGATTACCCCCTACAACGTCACAAACTCACAAATTTTACCTCTTTATATTATTAGTATAGGGTTATTTTCCTTTCTTGGTGTGATTAGCGAACTCCACATAAATTATAATTAACATCCCTTACATATTATGTTTCATTGAATTCATTTATAATAGAGGTATATTTGACAATGGTTTCAAATACTTTTGTTAAATCATTCTGGCGTATTTTGTACGATCTGTGTAACTGTAAGATATATTCAACGAAGCCCAGAAAATGTTAGAATCCATGTACCGTTCTAATGTACTCGTTTATATCCTCGGGCTAACGGTATGAAAATGTATTTAGCAATATATACTGCTTTAATAAAATGCATAAAAAATCCAAAAAGAAACTAAAATCCAAGGATGGCGAATTCTACCAGTGAGATTACAAATACTAAGTGACGCAGATTTAAAATAAACAATATAAGAGATATATTATTTCTAAATAAAAAAAATATAGACTATTTTATATTAACGTTATTCGTACTTAAGGTTTGTAATTCACAACGTATATGCACGCTGTATATATTTACATGCTTACAGTTAAGCTGCTGAAAATGTCGCACCGGGGGATATCGTTCGCAGAGACAGATTTTTTACAAACCATCGGGAAATTTCTCGAAGCTATCGCAAACCACCTTCAACCCTCGTGTACTAAATTCTGTAGATTCTCACAGTGAACGACAAGTTTTATTTTGTCACTCGTTGGGACACAGCAAACGCCAAACAGATGGTTTTGTTTCATATTTTGCAGAAATAGTTTGTAAAAAACGATTTCTTTTTAATTTTCACATTACATTAGGAAATGCTAGCAATTTTGCACAAATTATTTATATTCCACTGCTTGATAATGAATTTATTTTCAATACACTTTTTACTACTTTTTTACTGGTGCGACAAGATTTGGTCTTATTTTAGAGTATACTAAAAATATTTACAAAATGGACTTTAAATTCAAATATTTTATATAAAAAACTCTTAAAATATTTTATTAACATCACATATTATTTAACGAATTTCTTTTTGGTTGATTTTATTTTTTATAGTTCATATTTCTCGACATATTTATGTAAAATTTCAAAGTGGTATAAAATCCTTATATACCTTATTAGCTCTTAAAAGTATATAAATTGGAGTATTATTATTAAAGGATAAAAAAAACATTTGCTATTTATTTATTAATAACATTTTACAGTACCTGTAGTGATACATAGATTTGACTTTTGGGATACGAAGGAGATCGATGAAAGACAACTATATCTATTAAATTTGTTATCGTTACGAATAAGTTTGAAGTATGGCAATAACTCAAGTGACAAAGAAGTAAAGGAGTTCATAGGTCATGCTGCTATGGGCATCGCATTAGGATTGGTTAAAACCATTAAAGACAAAGAGCAAAAATGTGTAGATGGGTTGTGGAAATAATTGTATGTGAATAAAGGAAATGTATCATTTCATTTATTTAAATTTATTTATCTGTGGCTAAAAATATCTATTATATAATGTTGTGTAATTTGTGGTGCATTTTGTTATAGAACGATGTTTATAGATGAAAATTCCATTTTATTTAGATTTTATTAAGGAGTGATGTTTATAGAAAGTCAACTCTAATAACGTTTCAAATTGGTTTTCATAAACTCAAACGCAGTACTGTTTCATTTAATAATATCGTTTCCTATATCAACATTTAATAGCCTGATAGGTGAATAAAAGCTTTGTTTCAAATTCACAATTACCTTTTCTGAGACCAAATTGAATATTATTTAATATTTTGATCCATTTCAAAACCCTAAATAAAATGAATCTCATATGCATGTTTACTTGAAATTATTTTTTTTCTTTTAGTGAAATTTGAACATTCTGTTATGGTTTTGTTTTTGTGGTACTCGAGCGTGATAGCAGTTATCTACGGGTACTAGGACAGTTTGGCACATAGCTCTATGGGATTTATTCGGACCCAAAACGGTCCAAGTTGAGTTTTTATGTTTTTTATTCCTTTTTATTATAGTTTTGAAATATTTATTCAGGGTTCATCGTCTGTTTGTATATAGTTTGTTTTATTTGATCGTTTAGGATAAAGTTTCAGAAGAATAATAGAAAGTTTTGTGATCCGTTGAGAGTATATAATTTATTAGGGGAAATTGTTTGTAATTTTTTTTATTATTATTACTTACGCATCTAGATCACCTACTTTTATGTCATAAATGTATATAGTCTTATTAAATATATTTATTCTAATTTATACTGACATAAAGAAGTACGAAGTCGCTTGTTACTACTAGTATTCCTACTACCTCCTACTACTAGTAATCCCTCGAAATTTTAAACAGAATAGTCACTGATGTTTGAATTTCTTTTTTTTAACTTATTTATTTTCATAAAATACGACTAATCTTACTTTCTTCTATAGACAACATCCCTAAATCTGCCTAATTCTGCATTTTTTTCTCATGCTTGAAAACTTTATTCCTCTAAGTTTCTACCTAGAGCCTAACACCTACCTAAGCCTAAAAAGTAACTAACTTGAATAACTCTGATAGTAGATGGAAAAGACCTAAATTAGTAAAAGTATTGTGTATACAACATATTAAAAACTAAATATCTATACTCTATATAAATATAATAAAGCCGAAGAGTATGTTTGCTTGAACACGCTAAACTCAGGAACTAATAGTCCGATTTAAAAATTCAGTGTTAGATAGCTCATTTATCGAGGAAGGCTATACCATTATGCTAATACTAATTAATCTACATTGATATTATAAAGAGGTAAAGTTTGTGAGTTTGTGACGTTGTAGGGGGTAATCTCGGGAATTATTGGTTTGATTTCAAAAAATCTTACTGTGTTATATAGGTCATTTATCGAGGATGGTTATAGGTTATATATCATCACGCTACGACCAATAGGAGCGGAGCACCAATGAAGAATGTTTAAAAATCGGGGTTTATTTTCCTCTTGAGAGTTTTCGCTGCGTGTTAGCCTTATCCTCAACTATCTATTCCACGCGAACGAAGTCGCGGGCAGAGGCTAGTAGTTAATAATAATATATCGACATCGGGGTTAACGTTCGTATTATACAAAAATATTTTCACCTACGTAAACCAAGTCGCGAGTTAAAGTTAGCATTAGACCAAAGTAACTACACAACGCGGACGAAGTCGCGAGTAGAATCTAGTTATAAATAAATAGAAGCGGAAAAGACTAATTTTGACTTTATTTTATCTCGTAGGTAAATCGGATTACACTTGAAATATATCACCTTTTTATTTCACTACAGCTCATTTGGAAAGCAGTTTTTCCCCAGAAAAGATATATGTATAGTAATTATCTATTTTTTTTTTTTATTGAAGCACGACATAGTGACTGCACTATGCCTGATGTTAAGCATAGTACAATCCAAAAACATCGGCAACCAACGAGAGACAGATTATCCATCGCCGGTCGCTTTCATGCCGGCCATAATGACGAAAGTTACCCGGTACTGGATATTCACAGGACGAATCCCGAAACGCGACGCGCAGAAGCGAGTCACTATGACGGGCTTTTTCGCCATATACATGGTGGTTGCGACCCAGTCAGGCTGTAAAACCCTACCACCCCGCTTTCGCCATTGCCTCGTTCGTTATTCAACAGGGTTTACCACATGCAGGTGAGGTTGGCTTGGGTGTCTCAAGTCTTAAGATGTTACTCGACACCCCTTACACCCCAATATTATGTTGTAAATGCCCTACCACATAGCGCGTAATCCCAGTGGAATAACTCTTACACTTACACACAAACAAAGGTCCACTCAGTATAATCGTCTTAAACGTCCATATATATTCAATTAAGCCGAACACTTCTTATTGTTAATTCCATTTCAAAAGCCCTCCGAGGAGGTCCCCGATAAATAACTCGGCATCGAACCGAGGACCCACAGGATTATAAGAAGATTATCCCCGTTCTGAACCTTGGAATGGAAACGATTCTCCGTTGAAAACGTTCTTACAATTAAACAGACTAGTGGTCTCGCTTTAGCTGAAAATCAATCACAATTCATTATTTATGTTTCGATATTGTTAAAGAGTATTTTATACCCCTTACGTCGTTTCTTTTATCAAAAAAGGTACAATTCAAAATTTACACTCTTCGAGTTTGAACATGACATAACATGACGATGTGGGGTTTTGATCGCTTTAGTATAAAACGTGACTATTTTGTTTACTTTATTTCAAAAAATGCATCAATTTACATTTATAACATCTTATTTTAAAAATATGAATATAGTTTTTTCGGTGATGTTGTGACTAGATTCGTTTTAATGCTGTATGTGCACAAATTAGTGAGCCGTCACGGGACGCCTGGCAGGTGTGAAACATCGAAATTGTTGATGTCCAACTAACCTCAGATTCTCGATTTCTCAAATTACGGTATAGTTATGCAAGCTCAGTGTGTCAAGAGAAATTGCGCACAGTTGCTTCGGTATGGCATCGCGTCGCCACGTCTCACACGCTCGCCATGCCAACAATCAGGTTAACCTGAGTCTATAGATGTTTCACATGTAAAACGTAATGAAAAAAATAAATGCAAGCAGGCGAGATCAGATCGAAAGTGTCAACATCGATTTGAAGATATTCCGTGACGCAGCGAAACACGTGTACTCGTTATCACAACACATACTACATGTTTTAGTTTTTTTTTTTTTTTTATATT
This sequence comes from Antheraea mylitta, assembly GCA_014332785.1. Taxonomy (NCBI): domain Eukaryota; kingdom Metazoa; phylum Arthropoda; class Insecta; order Lepidoptera; family Saturniidae; genus Antheraea; species Antheraea mylitta. Next base: position 645,597 of record JACEII010000071.1, on the reverse strand, counting down.
TAGAGTTACACACCAAGTGTTAGCCGTTTAAGTAACGGGTTTTTAATTATTTTAATTGCTTTAGTTACTAATATTTCGTTCTCTCCCTATTCATAGTTTTAGATGTAACTTTTTTCAGGTACATCGCGGACATACAAAATCAAACGTTTTTTTGTTGTAGTGAGACGTAATAACGGCTAATCTATTCCAGGTTAAAATAATAATAATAATATATTTTAATGTTCCAAGTCAATGTATACATAATTTACAGTAATATTGGTATCTGCACTGGTTATAAACCGTATCGCAGATATCACAATTTCATATAATGGGAAGTAAAACAAACAGTGACTTAAACATAAATGTAAAAAAAACCTAATTCGAATTAACTAAATATCTCACATATTTATTATTGTGTAACACGGTATGCCGAGAGAGACATGAGTGTTTTATGATGGTAATTAGTGAGTTAAAATAAAAATGTATGAATTAAACTAAATTATAATTACAATTTGTATTGTTGTATTAGTATTTTTCCTGTATTTGTGTAATTTTGTGAAGTTAACCATTTGAAAATGCAAAGTAACGTCTATTATAATATTTAATTACAGATTTCCACAAAGTTACGTGCTCTTCAATCAAATATCCAACGTATAATCATCGTCAAAGTTTAAATTGCCTAAAAAACGATTTTTTGAGTTACTTATTTTTTAATAAAGGTACAACATATTTATGTTGAAAAACATGTTTTAAAATTCATTGATAACAATAAAGGTTAACAATATCTATCAAAAAATAATGTGAAAATCATTTAATACTAAAAAAAGGTACTGAATTGCTTTATATTCGCCTGTTAATATATTCAATAAAGAATAACTGAAGTATTTTTCCAAGTGAACTGTGATCTTGACTGAAATGAACCCGTATGTCCTATTTGTGGAACATTAAATATATACGAGATAATTATAGGAAGGACGTTCTTCGGCGAGATAAGATTTATGGAGGAAGACTGTCGTAAATTACTGCGTAATCGATCGACGCCTTACCAAAGGTGTTGGAATGGTATAAATTGAGCTGAATTCCTCGTTAATGTGTATTTACGAACTACATAATTTCTATAGTTATATATTGTTTCAATTCTTTAATAATTCACTGCTGAAACTATTTAATCATGTTTAAATCCTTTATTGCGTAAACCATGCATCGGATTTAGTTTAGAGTTAGTTTAGTTATTTAGTTGAAATAGGTAAAACATTTAATCAGTGCCTTTATAAGAATAACCTTTGACGTTAATTTTAAAGAGACAAGTATTCGAAACTTCGTCACTTAAGTAAAGGAGTGGCATTAGACGTCCGAGTTCTTGTAATTCATTATGAAACGGACGTAACATTTTACCATTACGAAAGATCTTATTTGAAGGTATCAAAAATGCTGACACAACCAACGTAACCGTTAAATAACCGCTAACAACCTTTTAAACAAGAGTCCATTGTTGTATAATTGTACAGCTGTTTGAAACCTCGCTATACGCTATATATAATAATCAGTTATTAAAGATAACCAACATTTATAAGCAAAAGATATTGTTAAGTCTCTTTTTAACTTTTTTTAAAGTAACCAACGTTTATAAGTAGGGTCATAAGTTTTTAAATAGACATTAAAAGCTGTCTTATTAAGTGCTTTCAGAAACCCTGCTTTAACAATCCAGCAAATGACGCTCTAGTATCTGTCCGTGTTGCGGGCGACCGAGCCTTTGTTGTATTGAACGTTCACACCGCACCATGTCAGTATCTATGTAGTTAGTGTATAGTATAACAACCAAGTACTATTTCTCTTTTTTATTCGTCATAGTTTTAACCATTTTATCACGACTTGTTCTGCTGTTAAATAGTAACATGCTGTACCTAAAGGGATCTCTTATGTGTAGCTCTTGGGAATATAATATGCCTTACTATCGTCATCGTAACATTTTCCTTTGACGCAGTCCCAAGGTCAATGTTGAGTCCTTTCAAAAGACGTACTATTCAAAGAGGCTAACAGTGACTAATTAGCTTTGTTGTTACATAATACGCATATAAAGAACCCCAATTAGTTTATATAATTAGGACGAGCAAAACGACTCCTATATTATTACTTGATAAGTAATAAATTTTTATATCTTGTTTAATTTGTTATAGAAGTTCTATTCAAATGTCATTTTTTGCAATTGATGATAGTATTATATTTCTAGACCTAGGTTTGTTATATATAGCTACTTTTATAAATCTACAAAAAAATATTTGTTTTAATATTATGAATAACCATATAACCATAATATAACTGTGGTTTAAAATTCTCATTCTCTTCTCTAAAGGTTAAAGAACCGACTTTTATGAATGTATACTGTAATATATCTTATACATCAGAATAAGATATAAGATAATATTATTTATAATGATATTATTATGTTCTCTTTAAACCGAAATTGTGAATCTAAGCCATTCTTGAATGTCTCAACACACACAAAATAATCGTCAAGATCGGTCCAGCCGTTTAGTAGAAGTTCAGTAAGATACACACGTAGAGAAAATTTATATGTGTAAAGATAAAGAAAGACGAAGTCGCGGCCTGTCGCTAGTGTTATTTATTTATTTAGAATATAGAATCAACAACAGTAACATAAAATTAAAAGCTAAAAAACATACACGCGAATACTTAAAAATTATTTATGTCACTATTTACAGTTGACTACAGCATTTATGAATAAAAGATACGGTGCGAAAGACAATAAAACTAAAAGAAACAATTATGAAGAAAATTAAGAAGATAATAAAATAAAACAATTCGATAATCTATAACTTAAAAAAGTCATGTTCAGCATAATTCTTCTATTGTACAAAGATTTCAATTTAATTCTTTCTTTAACTTCTTCTATCATTATACGGAGCAAATTTCTTAGAACCTGACAAACAAGCTATAGTAAATCGTCTTTGAATATTTTCGATACGGTCTATGTAAAGTTGATAATGAGGGCACCAGACAGTACTACAATATTCAAGGTGGCTTCTTACAAGCGTGCCTGTATAGAAGGATCTTGATGGATTTGTTTCTAAAAAGCCTACTGTTCCTAAGAATGAAACCTAAAATTTTACGTGAAGATAAACAAATGTTATTAATATGAATATCAAACTTTAAATGATTGTCGAAGATGACTCCAAGGTCCCTAATATATGTTACTTCTTGAATAGGAATGTGGTTAATGTGATAGCTTATGTTTATGATAATATTACGTTTTTCTTCCTGCTAAATTTTATGTGATAACATTTATTTATGTTTAAAGCCATACCATTTAATTCACACCAAACTAGCAATCTGTTAATGTCAAATTGTAACAAGTTAACGTCATTAATAGTGTGTATTTTACGTGCAATCTTGAGATCGTCAGCAAACATGAAATATGAAGAGTTACCTATACACTGAGTTATGTCATTAACAAAGATATTGAACAGAAGCAGGCCGAAAATAGACCCTTGAGGTACACCAGAGATTATGTTAGCATAAATAGCATCAACTTGAACACCAGAATCAATATCTATATATATCTAGGCAATATATCTAGGCACACCGACACCTGTGTCTACTATACCGACGTGACTGACGACGCGATAAGTAGGTTCATTCGTCGGGCCGTGGACGCTCCGGCACGGGATATTGTGAATTACAACCTAAAAATGGCCATAAAGAATGGAAATGCAAGCGCTATAAAAACAATAACGTCATTAAAACAAAAAAAAAAGTTAATAATAATTAAACAGTAAATATTTAATAAACTGCTAATAATAATAATGTATATATATATATGCTCACGGATACGATTTTTACGTTAAAAAAAAAAAAACTACATATAAGCAAAAAAAGGTGCGGACCAAGAGTCTGCAGACTAAAACAAAATATATATAAAAAATAAAAAAAAAACACCAGAATCAACAGAATCAGTTAAATAGGCACTTTAAGGGAAAGATACCCGTATTAAGTGAATTATTGTATATTATTGTTATAGGAAAACTAAGGGAAATAGCACAGTTCTTAATAAAGAAAGGTTTTAGATGTCAGGTCCTGGCCCCTTGTGTTTGTCAATATTATTCAAAGCCTTCAGGACTTCATCTTGTGTTAAAGATATTTTGTTAAATGAACTACAATGGAAAACTGGGAAGTTGTCAAGTTCCACAGAAGAAGAGTTAGTACAAGAGGGAGTCGAGATAGTACAGACATTAATATCCGATAATGAGAAATGTTTAGCAAATAGGTTACAAATATCATACCCACTGGAAGCAGTTTCAGCTTCTAAGGTAATTATTAGTTCTTTTACGCATATTTTTAATATAGGTCCAAAAGTATTTTGGATTTTTAAATAAGGTAAGCTCTGCTTTATCAATGTAAGATTTAAAGTCAAATTTCATGAGCTTATTACTCTCAGCTCTCAGTGATTCAAAATCTAATTTATCAAGAGGACTGTTATACTTTTTGATTTTTGAACGCAATTTATACTTATTTTTTAAAGCGAGCGGGAAAACCAGATAGGGTATCGCTTGTGGGGATATGAAGTTTTTGGAGTGTGTTTATCAAGAATTTCAAACAATATATTATAGAAGTTATCAACCATGTCATCAATACTATGCTGCAAACAATATTAATCAAATCGAAATTAATATTATTATAATTAGCTCTGAAGAAATTCAAACGGGTTATGACATTAGGTTGAAGATTAATAGTTGTATATTTGTATAAAGTAATAAGTAGTGGAGGGTGATGTGCATCAATATTGCTAATAGGGTGATTACATTTATTAACAGTAAGAGATGATCTATTGGAAAGCAATAAATCTAAAATTTTATTGTTCAGATTTTGAACGCCATTGTATTGAACTAGATCATTCTCTGAACAAAAGTCAATCAAAGATTTAGCCAAACAGTTGTTAACATAGAGACTAGGATGGGTATTCATTTGTAACCAATTAATATCACTAATATTAAAATCACCAATAATTAGGACTTAGAAAATTTTTCAAATATAGTATTAGCACTGGTAACAAAAGTCTCAAGTATACCTTGATTAACAGGAGGTGGAATGTATACTGCGCATATATAAAGCTGTAGACGACGTCCATCTATGGCAACCTCTAATTTTACCCATAGATCTTCACAGCGACTTTCACATGTATGTAACCTAGTTGCACACAGAGCATTTGACACAGCTATTAAAACTCCACCGCCCTCTTTATCACTATGGAAACCACTGGACGACCTGTCACGTCTGAAAACTGTATATCTGTTGTCAAAGATCTCACCATTATACACACTATCATTAAGCCAAGTTTCAGTAAGAACATAGATATCGTAATCGTCATTTAAAATATTGTTTTTAACTTCATGAGTTTTACTACGAAGACCTCTAACATTCTGGTAGTAAATGTTTAATATATCGAATGTTAAAAATTAAAAACTAATGCAAAAACACAAGCAATAATGAAGGAAAGAAAAATAGAATAAAATAAAATTGCTTATAAAAGTCTATCAAGAGTCTCTTTATCGCGAACAAATATATGGTCAGATGATTCCGTTTTACGAAGAAAAATACGTCCATTTTTGATCCACACAAATTTATATCTATTGTCTTTTGCTTTGATTCTGGCTTGAGCATGAAGAGCTTTTATATTAGGTGTCAAATGTTCAACTACATATATAGGTTTTTTATCACCACCGTTACCTGTGACCAGAGTTGAGTTTATCTTTAGGATTCGATTTATTAAATCTAATAACACCAGCCATGGAAGCATCGCGAAAACGGGAACTGGAAAAATTGACAATGACTGAGCGTGGTCTGGTACTCTTAGGATCAATTTTTGCAATTCGTGTACAGCGATTTATATTATATTCCTTTATATTACTGCCAGTAGCTCTGCTAATTTGAATAACAGTTTTCATAAGATTTTCTGTTTTAAACTGAGGTATACAGTGAATTTCCACGTTATTAGCACGGTTATATTGCTCCATTACAGTTAAGCGCTTATTCAGGTCACTTAATGATTCCTTTAATTATGCATTTTCATCTTGCATAATCTGAAGTGAATGAAATTTTAATGTGATGTCACTCTTGAGATCTTCATATTGACTGTTGATAAACGACATTGAATCATTTATACGGCTAATTTCTTTAAATAAATTAATGGTTATAGTGTTAACAGAATTCAATATTTTCTTTTCAATATGTTGCAATTCTAACTTAATAATCTTCCTAATGTCGAGTAAAGTAATTTGTGTCGGGAGAAATGGATTACTTAAATCTTCCTCATGTCATTACATGAAATACTTGATGTAATAAAATCACCTGAATTGTCAGTTGTACTGCTTTGAGTAATCCGTGAGGAACAATTAATTGGAGTATTTGCATTACTATTTATGAGTTCTTTGCTGCTACAAACTTGACATATCCACGAAGGCTTAGTAAACTGAATTATTTGAAAAGCATTTATTATTGTCCGTAATGACACAATCAAAATGATATATCAATGAACATCGTTTACATTTCATTGTATCGCTGTTATTTATACTATTTGAGCATGCTGCACAGTAGGAAACCTTTTTAGATCTTGTTTTAGACATTATAATATGAGAAGGTATTATACCCAAAACACAGTTTACTAAGATATTCTTTTATAAATATGTAATTGTGAAAATGAAAAATGACGCTGCCAAAGCAGCTTCTTTTGAGCCCGTTGGTTTAAATTAAAAGATAATTACACCATTCACACACAAACTTGCCTATAAATAGTATAATAATAACCAATTATCACCATTTATAACTAAAATAATAAAGAGAGCAAAAAAATTCACAGAACTAGACAGATGACATGCCAATGAAAAATGGTGGAAATATACCGAATCATAATAAATACAATGCAACTGAAGTTGCCGTACTGTATCCGATCATCAGAATGTTGACAGAGGGCAGGTTTATCTGCAAAGATGTCACCGCCAGTGTCCCGGGTAACGCGGCCGGCGTCTTTTTCAAACGTTTCAACAAAACATTTTTTTGACATTTGAATGCATATTTTTTCGCCGTGACTAATGATGTTCGCTAATTTTTTATATGGGTCTAAAAATGTTGGTATAATTTGACAGAATTCAATTTTTCTGATTAGAATAAATTTTTGTTATTATAATTTTTTATTGTGATTTCAAAAAACACTATCATTTTTTTAAATGGTCAAAGTTGTTTCTCAAAAATGTTAAATAACTTTAGACTATGGTATGCTAAGACCTACTTACTATTTGTTACTATGATACTGCTTATTGAATAACCATAATAATATAAACTTTTGTTTTAATTTTGGTGCTTATCTGATAGACTGTAAGCAATATTTTGAGTTAACCATGAAAATAATGTAATTTAAGTAATATTTGATGCATTTTTAAGTTACATTTAAGAGGAAAATCAATGGCTGAGCCATAGTTAATTGACCCTTAAATAGTATTATGATTGATGATTTACTTAATTTCAAAATACTACAATGGGTGTAAGTAAGATTCTGTAAAAGAAAGAAATCGTGATAAAATCATTTCTTTTTTATACTTTATATCTTTGACTACAATCCTACTTGATATAAAATGACGATGTGATCGAAGAGCACAGACAGGCTAAACCTAGATGGAGAACTGGTTCTCAAGTGCTGCTGGCGGAACACACCAAGAGGTACTTGATGACAGTACAAATAAATTTGTGGGTGGTAAGTAGGTGAGGTTAGAGAAAGCACTGCTACAATGCTATAATTTCCTTTACCGAGATATCCAGCCCATTTATAAGGACTTGGACGTGGCAGTAATAGCGTGTTAATAAGGCTATTTCCAAAAAAATACCCACATACCTATTGATTTGTTTAAGGTGTTACACTTGAAAACTTGGTCTATAATCTTAGTATACTACCATCTTAGATAATTATCATGATCGTCAACCTCTAAGAGACTCACTACAGGGTTATAGGTTTCTTCCCGCAGAAGCTATGGGCATAATAACCATGCCAGCACACGACGTATTGGTGATTTCAAACTGCGAGAAATCAACAGTTCTATATTTTTTCACTCACAGTTTTACTACAAAAACATTTTTCAGGTTCGGGTTTTCTTAGAATATGTTTCCTTCACCGTCAGCCAATAGTGTTATCAATTTAAAGTAGTAAATGTACATACTGGGGTTCAAATCTGCAGAAGTTGGGTTGATATTCCACCGGCTAAACCACTAGACCACTACGACTTGAATGACCATCTTAGATTATATTGTCATTTAAAACCGATACAGATGAATGCAAATTACTACAATCATCATAATCCAGTTCCTAATCTTTAGAATGACTCGCAATGGAAGTCTTTCAATGCTAAGTTAGCATAGTTTAGTATCTTTGTAGATGTAATGTTAGAGGTAATGCTTGTAAATAATAAAAATCCTGTTGTACTAAGAAATAGACTGATGGCCACTATGAAAAGACGAGTTTGATGTACACGAAATTGATTATTTTACAGTCGAATAGAAGGGGTTTCTTTAGAAGAAACAATTATGAACTCTATATAAATAAACTTATGGTTAAAAATACATTGTACAATTTGAAATCTCTGTACCTCGCTGCATCGTTCACCGCAATATATACAAGGATGCTTCATCAGTTCTTTTATTATTGTCAGACGAAGATTATGAGTCTTGTGTCATGTTTATGATATAAAATATGAAACTCGCCTTTGTTATGTTAAATAAGATAGAATAAGCATCATCATAGTCCATAGTGTGGTTTCAGAATTTATATGTTAGGGTGTCTATGTAGGGGGACATATTTCAAATTTCCTTACCTCATCGTGAAATTTGTTTTGTTTTAAACTGACTAACACAGAAAGGCCTGGAAAGTTTCACTGGGCTTTACAGCCAGCGCAAAAGGCACTCCTAGAATAGCAATTAGCGCAAAGGTTTCAAAGTGGTCGTACCTTAGCTTGGGTTGTTACCGTGCATGCAGTTAAGTATAGCAAATCTTAAGTTATTGGCAATTAAAGCTAATTCTAATACATGTAACATAAATAAAATAAAATCCAAAATTCAAAGTAGTCCGGTGAAGGATGTAGAAGAATGTCGTAGATGAAGCTGTAAAGGCCTTGCAAGTCTAATAGCGTAGTCAGTTAGAAAGAAAGAATCCAAAGTCATCCTTTTTTGTGTATATATCTGCATATACGTTAATATATTTTTATTTGATTTGCTATTTTTGTGTAAATATTTGTTTAGATTGTTTCTTGATTGGTAGATTTTAAGAGTAAATATATCTTTACAATCCAAAATTTTTATTAGAGTAGTTAAATCTCTAACAGTACACAGTGCATGTTACAGTGCAATAATTGTTAGTTTTTATTAGTAAATACCTAGAAGTGTATATCGGAGAAGTTACTATTGACCTTCGTCCGTACTGTTGACTACTAATGACTTGCTACTATTTACCTTGTTATAAAACATAATTGGTTGACTGTAGCAGTTGTTCATGCATCGTGCTTATTATTGGCTGAATACCTTAGAAGGTAATCGTCGACTAGACACTGAGCATCCTCAATCAGTTGGGATAAATCACTCCTCGAACAGTTGAGAGCAGTTACTCACATCTACAGATAACTATAACTATAATAATTTCGGTATTGGCAAACGATTTTATTGGATTAGCCTTGGTGGATTGATGAATTAAATTGTATCCATGACGTCATTGTGATGTCATACTTCACATGGACGCCATTTTATCTCTGACCCGTAATGCATCTAATTTTAATATGAATATAATGCAATTTATTTTCAAATCGTTTATTTAATATTTATCACAAAATACTGAAAATAAATTAAAAAGGAATAAAGTTTGAAAGTAATAAGTAGGGAGCCGAATGTAATAAAAAATTCATGAGTTTCCATTTCCGTTAGTTTATATCCTTTTTATGTGTATACGAATAGGTAATAAACTGTTTTATTAACTGTTCCAATGTATCTTTTTAAATTTTTTCTCGCGACTCAGCAACAGCATCAATGTGACCAGTTGGCTAGATTTTAGTTTAATATGATTTCTATGTTCTTCTTTTCATTTATTAAGAGGAACTTTTATGTTTTTTTCAATTTGAAAAATTACATGTGCCACTTATATGGACGTTTATTTATTTATTTATCTTAGGGTCGTTAACATGACAATACACTAGTGAATATATAAAAAGTAGGACTATTATGATTCATTATAAATGTAGTCATATTTATAGACAATCACGGCATGCTCCAACACTTAATCTATACTATAATATTATAAAGCTGAAGAGTTTGTTTGTTTGTTTGGTTGAACGCGCTAATCTCAAGAACTACCGGTCCGATTTGAAAGTTTATTTTAGTGTTAGCTTATTTATAGAGGATGGCTATAGGCTATATATCATCACGTTAAAACCAATAGTAGCGGGGCACTAATGAAGAATGTCTCAAAATCGAGCTATTTTCAGAGCATCCGCTACGGTGTCAGTGTCAGTATTATATGCGTTGCCATGGTAACATGATAACATTCTATCGGAAATATTATCGGGGTTTATTTTGAATTCCTGTTCAAAAGTATATTGTACGTAATTTTTTATTCAAGTTTTTGATTATACGTAGTACGTTGCTATCGCAAACATTTTTAAAGTCTATTTTGTGCCGCTATTCTAAAAGGTTAGTAGTAATAATATTCGTCCAATAAGACAGGCGAAAGAATTAATCCATACTGCCAATTCTGAGGTTGTCAATATAGGTAGTTACTATGTATTCTTTAGCCAGTTTTCTTTTATGTCCAAGTTAATGAAAAGGTATAAGCGTCAAATCCTCAATATAATATTTTGTAAATTTTTATCTTCTTAATGTTCAAGACCACAGAATTTATTCTCCGTGATATTATTTTCCATTTATTTCACTTATGCACAATAAATGAACAATATTATATAAAACGCCACCAATTTAACACAATATAGAGTCAAGTAACACAACATTATGAATAAAATATAAAATCCACTGCATGACAGACTGAAATCCTGCCAAAACCTCCTCAAAAAGTTTATTGTACGTTAGTTTTGTTCCCAACTTTTGATTTGTGATATATTACGTATTATAAAAATAAAGTGTGTGTATGTAATATTAATAAATACTTTTTGGTGAATACATATATATATCTGTGGTGATACAATTTTTTTTTTTAATTCTGTCGATATGTTTTTGTTTATTTGTTCCGAGTAATCTCTGAAACGGCTTGACCTATTTGATAAATTTTTTTTCTTAGAAATGACTACGCTATTGACCTATTTGATAAATTTTTTTTCTTAGAAATGACTACGCTATTGACCTAGCAAGGTCTTAACAGCTTCACCGGACTAAAAGTAATATTTGAACGGGAATTTTACGGGCAAATAACTTACTAATCAGCTATTTCATTTTAAGCTAGCGGTTTCAGTAGACGATACCCACCCTGATAATAAGACAAACTATACCTAAACCTTTCCCAAGAATCATTTTATATATTGGTAAAAACGGCCTGAAGATACGTTCTGTAGTTTTTGATCTTATCGCGAACAGACATAGAGACAGACGTGAACAGGACTTTGTTGACACTATGTTGTGATGAACTGTTATCCGTGGATTCGTGTGTGAAATTGATCAAAAATATGTTGTTCACTGTAAACATGCCCGTGTGACGTGCATTGTACTGGACTCCAAAAATTAATATAATTGAAAGTCATATTTTTATATGTGATTTAAATTATAGCAAGGTATATTAATAACTTGATTGTATCAACAATATGGATATATCATATATACACATATATAATAAAAGATTTAACACATATTGTTCGATAATGTATAGCTTAATATTTTCATTACTTTCTTATATTGTGTTTTTTTTTTTCGAAATGTCTACGCTATTGACCCAGCAAGATCTTAACAGCTTCACTGGACTACTGAGGCGAGCGCTTAAGGCACTCAGCCGATTTTATTTTGGCAATTAGCTCAAGGGTGCAGGGCACACCTCGGCTTGGCTGTTGCCTGCTGCAAGCAAAATCGCGACCTATCTTAGCTAACCTAGCTAACTATTCATATATGTATGAGTTGTTGAAACGTATATGTGTACCAAGCATACACGCCTCAACAACTCCTCCATATATTTATTATCGGAAAATTGAGAGTTATCAGTTCGATAAGGGAAAAAAGTAAACCCTTCCACTTTCATGTGTAAGCGTGTAGGCGTGCACGTGTGTGGGGGTGATCGTGTAGTGTTGTAGCAGTGATGTATATTTGTGTGTCACCGTATCGCGCAAGCAACGCACTCAAGGGCTCCCAACCGAGGGATCGAACCTAGGCTTGAGCCGCTGCCGTGGGAGGCCTAATCGGATAAACTTATATATATTGTGTGAGCACTGACGGTGGCTTATTACAAATCTCATCCCATTCGATACACTATTAGTATTCACATATATAATGTGCATGTTACCTGTTACTGTAGATGATGTGCGTGCCATACTTACAAATATTTTTGAAAGAATATTATTGTAATTTACACATCTAATAACAATTTTAAATTTATTTAATATATTCAATAAACGCGTGCGAAGCCGCGGGTAACAGCTAGTTAAATATACATAAAAGTAAATATAACGTTATTCGTTAAATAATATAAAGGTTCTCGTTTTGGCGTATAAATGTCAGTTAAGTTAAATGTATGTCAAGATCATATTATTATAAGCGTTGTTACCAAATATGGCATTTATCTTTTTACTACTTGATTCCCGCGACTCTGTATGCTCGTTTATTATTTCAATTTTTTTGTTATATCTCATAGGGATTATACAACGTTTTCTATGAAAGCTCTCAGGCGGCTGGGCTTTTTCCGAAACTTCGATCATTCATTGTTATATGTCAACCAGTTTACAAAGGAACTTGTCAAATTATACACTTAAACTTTGCTCGTGAATCACTCTATATATTTATAGAAACTGCGTGAAAATTCGGTCAGTATTTTTTGAGCTTTTCGCGAACAGACAGAAAGACAGATGAGGTGGAGAACTTTGTTTTATAATATGTATTTATTTATTTTATAATATGTATTTATTTATTTAAATAAAGTGAAATAAATCTGCATTTGTGCGCGCATCACACAAAAACTACTGGATACTTTCTATGTTTTTTTTGTTTCACTTCTTGCAATCTTGGGATTAGGAAATGACAACATTGCCACAAGATACTACAATTTTTATATGCAGTCCAAAAAAGAAAAAAAATGTGCGAAAAGCATATTATATATTTTATATATTTGCATTATTTTTTTTATTTATGGCTTTCTTTCTGCACACGATATATGTTGTTTATATAATAAACAACGCATTCGAAACTAGTTTGAAATATATCTGTTTAAAATGCGAATACGAAATGTTGTTGAATATTTGTTTTTAGAATGGATTTCAAATACTCTTTCAAAAAGCATATTTCATTTAAATATCTTTAAAATATGCGGATATTGTGTTTGCAAAAATGCTGGTCTGGTTTTTTTATTTAGTTGATGAGCCATTTGATTTGTTGAATGGCATTTTGACGAGTTAATACAGGTGTGTGTCAATTGTGCATTATGCCAGTATTTAGTATATAGCAAACGAGATGCGTCGAAAGAAAACAACAAGCGTCGGCCAATATTTGCGGAATAGTTGGGGCCAACGTTATTTTTTAGATCCATAATTTAGGCAAACTGCAGCATGCAGGCCACATGCGGCTTTATCACTCCTTAATTGCGGCTTTTCCACAGAGTCTTTAGTATAGATACGGAATATAATATATTAACTTGCCTTTTCAGAAACTAAGAAACATTTCTAAAACGTAAGCCTACAGAAAGTATCTACATTTTTTAAACATCACGGTTAAGTCACTCGCGTGTACACTTTTAAGTCCTATTTATTTCGATAAAATATATCTACTATAGCTAAACTTAAATAAAAAAGGCTAATTTGAATGACGAGCTTGCCGACAGACCAATGGTGTTAATGAAATGTATGAAGCCTACCTTAGCCTAAAAATAAATATAGATAGTAAAACTTTTGCTGTAAGAATGAACTTTATTTACGAATACTTAAAGTACAAATTAGACTTTTAAAATCCTGGTCATTCTATATTGAAAACGTGTGTAAAACGAATACGGTACATATACGATATAATAATTAAATTTCTTGTTACAGTGGAAGTCGCTGTGGGGCGTCGTCACGAAACTCTCTCCTGCAGCAGGTAAGTTCTAGAATTAATCAAACATATTAACTTTATATTGAACTTAAACAATTTTTAAGTTTTAATAGCTTTGTTCCGCTATCGGAAACTCATGCGGGGATAACTTTTAATTAAAACTTTTATACAACACGAATGCCCAATTTAATTCATATATTATTTTTCAATCCTCAATTATACGCAAAGTTTAAGTTATTTTGTTGTTTAAAATGTAGAAATAATTATTTGATAACGGTATTCGTTTAGAAATAACTATGTTAACCTTAAGTAAAGCCAAATTGATATACTGTTTTTCTGATAGGTTCGTGTTTAGTGTAGCCGGTTTTAGCAAATGTAAGAAGATACGCAACACGCAAAAAGGTTTCTTTGAGTAATGAATCTTGATATACGTCAGTTTGCTTATTCAATCATTTTTAATAATTAGATTATGCTTTTTGTAACTTTCCAATAGCACTTACTGTTACATTGGTGCATTAGTAGGTTTACGGTGTATATTGAAAACCCTTGTATAGCAAGGTGTACTAAACACATTTCATTATCTCAATTAAAGGATTAAAAACGGAATTACGCTTTTTGAACCATTATTTTTTACTCAACAAAGGTTAACAAAGTACTTATTGGTATAAGTGACATGTTCCCAACAACACCTTTCAAAGGGCAGTACATCACATCGAGCTCTAAAACTTTTTGTTAATGATAAGAGTGGCTTTCCAGAGTCAAATCTTTAACAGTTTCTATTATTCTTAATAGATGTTGCTTGTGTTTGAAGTGAACTGTTTGAAGAGACAGTTCTAGATTAATAAGGGACTTAGAAATGTATATGACTTCTCTGTTCTTTGTATTCCCTTTCAGTGTCTAAACAAATCACAGGTAATTCTGTTATTCACCATGAAAACGAGGATAATTTTCTTATTATTTGAAAACATTGAAAAACGATAAAACGATAAAACTTCAATGGATAAATGTTAGCGTGTTTCAATCCTGTAATGGGCCTTTCGGTGAGGGATTGTTGATGAAATTGTCATATGGTGCTATTTTGCTTTTGTAATGTCCCTCATCCATGATCCACAATATTCAAGTTGAAAATCTGTCAACAAGCACTGCTAAATATATTCTGACAGATATATTTAAGAGTTAGTCTGTCTCTATGTTTAATGTGTTTAACGTCTTAATCCATATCGATATTTAATACACGATGAAAATAAAATATCAAAATGTATAAATTATGTAAAGGAAGTTTATGATTAATAATTGTGTTACGGTAAAACCTTACAGTTTTCCCATTTACTCGAATGACCGCTTAATTCGCGTTCCGCGTTTAGGCAACACCATTAAGTCTTTCGTGTTAAGTAGAGAGGCGAGATTGAGGGTAGATAAGGTACGAAATAGCAAGACTTTGGCATGTGGTCCAAGTTATAAAACTATCAACTTTAGATATCTATTATAAATTCACAATACGTTAAATACAATTCAAAAACTTTTTATGATCCTACACTAAAGTGTCTTGCATTTTTTGCATTAATGTAGTAACATGAACTTGCTTAACTTGCTTAAAGGCTTTTATACACTAAATATGTAATTAAAGCATAATAAATTTAAATTTGGGCAAACAGGCTCTCGAATATCTGAAATTGGTGCGATCACCCGTTAGTGTCTAATACAAGCTTTTGTAGATAATTGACAGAACCATAGAATTGTTTTCGAATAAGAAAACTAAAGTTTAGTGCTACTCTGTAGTTTCTTTATAATAAACTAGCTTTTACTCGCATCTTCATTCACGTAAATGTTAATTTAATCTATTGGTCGGGATAAGTAGATTTCTTCCTATTGGATGGTACTTCACATCCCGTTGTGTACCCGTGACAACGTATATGCAAAATGTAATGATGATAGCATTATAGCTGGCTGGCTGCTCATCCACATACGCTAAAGCCCAGCAAAATGGCAACAACCGTAAGGTATTCTAGAAGCTTTGTTATGCGCACTTTGGCGTTGTGGAATGAGTTACCTGGTACTGTGTTCCCCCAGGGTTATGACATGGGGCTCTACAAAAAGGGATTAAAACACGCTCTCCAAGGTCGGCAACATAACAGCGATACCCCTGGTGTTGCAGTTATCCATAGACGACGGTAATCATTTAACATCAGACGGACCGTCTGCCTGTTTGCTGCCTTTTGGCATAAAAAAAGCATAGTCAAATTCGCGTTGTAAATATAGAAAGAGTAATTGTCTTAGTAAAAAAGGCATGTTGCGATGTATTTAATAACTAATTACGCTTTAGGCGTTCACTCATATTTGATCATTATATCCTATTCAGGAACATCGTCCAAAGTATAATTTAGTTTTTGATTTTTTTCTTCACCAGCATCTTTTATACTAATTGCTAAACTCTAAAGAGCCATAATGTTGTTTTAGGTAGCCTACTTTATAAACGTGAATTAGATTGATGATTAAAATTTTAACAGTTTCTAGAATGTTGAAAATAATATTTAATGCGTTTGAAAATACTTATTTTACCTTAATCGCTATTATATTAAAACTTAGACCATCACAACAAATGTTCCGAAATGTTTCATGACGTAACAAGTAACGCTACAGTTGCTTTTTCCGTAAAATATTACTCATTTTCGTGTCATTTAAGTAAATTAAGAAGTTGTTTAATTGAAGTTAAACATTAACCTGCACAAGATTCAGCTGTTGCAGATGTAACACTGCCAAATATATTTTTTGCGCAACACAATGATATTATTGCTACAACTTCTCGCTATGAAGGTTGTTAATGAATGGTTCTAAAGTGAGGTTAGAAGTCGATTTTAGGAGTAAAACCAAGTATATATTAACCTAATTTGGAACTACGATCCAATTCGAATAAATTGCTTTAGGATACATTGGTCACATGGTATTATGTAAGCTTCACACTTGTTTGCAACTTATCATAATTAAAGCATGCTCTGGGATACTTTTCTAGATTTTAGCACTTGACACAATTTAACCTAATATTAAATGACGATATGGCAATAGGCTCGCAAATCTTATGGGAGAAGTGGCTCTCAGTTGCAACAGTCGCAAGACAGCTATATGTGTTTTTTTTTTTTTATTGAGGCACGATATAGTGACTGCACTATGTCTGATGTTAAGCATAGTACAATCTAATAACATCGGCAACCTTCGAGAGACAGATCGCCGGTCGCCGCTGTCATGCTGGCCATAATGACGAAAGTCACCCGGTACTGGATATGCACTATGACGGACTTTTTTGCCATATACATGGTGGTTGCGACCCAGTCAGGCTGTAAAACCTTACCACCCCGCTTTCGCCATTGCCTAGTTCGTTATTCAGCAGGGTGCACTACGTGCAGGTGAGGTTGGCTTGGGTGTCTCAAGTCTTAATATGTTACTCGACACCTCTTATACCCCAAATGGCGAAAGTGTTACATTTTCAACTTTAGGATGTTGGTTCTGTGGACATTAAGAATAGCTCTACCACCACGCTGTAACTATACCGAATTAGTACTATCCCCTTTGCTTTTACCTCTATATATACCTCTTTAATTTCGTTTAGGTTATTCGATTGTGATAACTGATCATATATGTGGTTTAAGTCCTAATAATTTCTTTTAGCACTACCATTATATAGTGAAAAATTATATTCATTCACTGAAACGCTTTGCGTATACGATTCTGTATATCCAATTAATGGTATTTGTCCTTCTACTATTGGAAAGAATGATGGCGATGATTAAACACATATTTTTCTTTTAGCGATCACCGTTCTTTTAGCACAAAAATCATATTTCTTTCGAATCGAAATAAAGTTACTTAAGGATACCAAAGTATAAGTCAAGGACAGATAATGTCATCATTGAGTTAGTTCAGCAAAAATAAGCGTAGTAGCATTTCCCATGTAAAATGTTATTTTCCGTCCCTCAACTTTTGTAAGATGAGATGGAAAGACGCCAAGACATTCTGATGAATTTTAATTCGGTTGCGTCAAGCCGGGTCCCATAGATAGCGTCATAAATAACGAGAACAAATTAAAAAGTCTGCGTGGGTGTTCCCGGTGACGTCCTGGCTGGATGCCTCTGTAAATTATATGAAAGGGGGAACCACTAGTACGATATGTCGTTGGTATTTCATGTCAATATACGGATTTCGTGACAGTGTGCTTGTAGACGAGAACATGTAGAAATTCCTTGTCATATTCTTATGTTTAGTATATATCTCTGTCATTGATTTCATATATGTTTAATTTTTTCGCTCTAAGCTTTAAAACCCCGCCCATATGGACAGCTATATTACTGTTTCGTTCTTTTTCATCGTACTTGCCGATCTACATTTTGAATAAAACTAACCCCGTTCCCAAGGGTTGTAGGATGATGGTAAAGACCCATTATCCTTCAATAATATATAGATCATAAAATGCAACACATTTTTTTTCTAATTTGAAGTATAATTCCTAAGCTAACTAAATTCAGATAAATAAGAAGAAAGTTGAACTTTATAATATTAACGGAAATAGATAGATATTATTAAGGTTTTTTGACGTCCTGTGAAGGAATATATTTATTAAGCTATTGCATAGCTTCTATTGCGGGCCTTGAGCGTGGAGACCGAATCCAAAAATTCCGTAACGAAAAAACCTAACACCCCCCACTCTGCCTACCATGTAGCTCGACCGAGCGTTGGCTTAACGTATATATAGTACGACTGTACAAAGCTCGCACCAAAGAGTATAGTAAGTATTATAGGAAAAGAGAGCCCTCTCGCGGCTCAAACCATACAGCAGTTAAAATACGCCATCTATCAACGTAGAAACACACTAATTATAATATACCTACATACGTATAGGTACCTATATTAGTTTTTATATATCTATACTACTATAGACCTATATTAGACGTTTTCAGTCACATCTATAAAAAAATATTAAATGTGTTTTGTATTAGGTAATTTATCATTGAGATACTATTATAGTTCATAAAGATATGTATAGTGAAGTGATACTCGTTTCGAAAAAAAAAATCACACCCTCAACATACATTATTACTGACATAGTGTTACTGACTGTATTTGTGATTATACCAAATAATACATTTATAGAAACTGAAGATTATTTCTAACCCTATAAGTGTTTTTGTTTATATATCATAATTTTTCTAATTTGTTAATTGCATAAAACAAAAGTACTTTATATAGAATAATCAGACAATGTTAATATCAGACTCTATGTTATAATTAAAATATACTAAAATATAACAACATAATTGATAATTGTGTTTATTGAGTAAAGTTTCTTAATTAGTTTATTGTAGTAATTCATAGAAATATTAAAAATAAGCTTAATAAACAATAATTTAAAGATAAGTGTCAAGGAACTATTAAGTACTACAAAGTACATACTGCTCTGAGTTGCTATGAAATATATAATCTTGCTGGAATGTTGTAGCAAAAACCAATCACAAGTTTCATTATTCTATTTTTAAGCTATTGCATAGCTTCTATCGCAGGCCTTGAGCGTGGAGACCGAATCCAAAAATTCCGTAACGAAAAAACCTAACACCCCCCACTCTGCCTACCATGTAGCTCGGCCGAGCATTCGCTTAACGTATATATGGTACGACTGTACAAAGCTCGCACGGATTGAGACGAGCTGCTCCGAAATCGGACGAATACGTAATCAGCTGTTTGTGAGAAAGTATACTGGTGTATAGGTATTTATCATGATATTTAGAAGTTATCAAGTCTCAAACTTTTGTTTCTTATTTCAGTTACCATAAATCTACAGTTTCAATGACTAATATTCTTGAATAACCTACGTGTATTGTAAGATAATAAAAATATTTTGAACAATATTAACATCTCATTTATTTAATAAAAGAAAAAAAATTGTTTTCTTATCGGTCACGACGCTCAAAAAGTTTAACTTGAATTAATATCAAAGAAAAAAAAACAAAGGAAAAAAATACTGCATAAATAAAATAAATAAATAGTTATAATTGCATAAGTTAATAAAAAAATGCTATGCAATAGCTTTACCGCGGCAGTCCCCGAGTGCCACACGTATTTTTTTTACTGTTGTTTAGATAATGCAATTTAATATCCTGATTAATTAAGTATTATAGGTTGCTAATCTATGTCCAAGGTTGTCTAAGGTCTTGTATATTGTTTTTTACAATTAATTAGCAACAATTATATAGAGTTGAACGATATATGTCAATGATAGAGCGTGATTTTTTCCAAATTTTGCGTGTTTTTTTTTTGCAGTACGAACGAAGCTATGATTAACTCTGGATTACTTCCTCGTATTTAAAGTTGTATTCTGAATGTAGAATACGTAGCTTGAACTTATTTCTAGAATATCGTAGTAGATGGAACGAACAGTGAATTGTTTCCTACTTACATATTTCTCTTCTATACAAAGAAGAAAACAGCTCCGGTTTTAATATAATCAAATTACTATGCAATAGTATATTATCGTAAAAATCGCTTGAAATTCCGACTCACTTCCGCTACATCGCGTTTGATGACGTCATAAATAAAATTCCACCCTCCTCTATCGCTTCCCGCTCATCCCACGTCACGTGGCATACTAGTTACAATATCCGTATTGAAATTGATAAGAAAGAGCGAGACATTTTGTGCATGAAGTTTAACTTTTCGTTTTGGTTATTTATCTATGTACTAGCATACACACGCGACATCGTCTGTGTTTGTTCCTTTATAAATTGCTAATGGACCCGGCAGACGTTATCCCGCCCTGATAATAAAAAAGGCAGATTATATACTTAAACTTTACCAATGAACCATTTTATCTACTAGTGAAAGCCGCATAAAAATCCTTTCCGAAATTTTTAAGTTTATCGCAAACAGACACGGTAAAGGACTTCGTTTTTAATATGCAGTTGATGGTGACATACAATCCCCTAAATATCAGTAATAACCGTAGCCATCAAAATGCGTTGCGTAGTTTAGAAGAACTAACAGACAGCCGCTGATAGTGAATTTATTTTGTTAGTGGATACCCGGTGTTCGAAATTCTAACCTAAAAAAGTGTGCAAGGTCTTTTTTTCGTGTGTTTTTTTTTCTTTAAAAGGTAAAAACTTAAAAAATGCCTTAAAATATTGTAGATTGTAGACATGAGGAAGAATAACTTAAATAATGTATAAATTGTATAATGAAAAAATAAACTTTTAAGTAAAAATTTCGACTCTTCGATTGTATGTATTGTAACACTACCTGGGAGACCCAGCCTAGCTCGGTTCTTTAAAAAACATTTTTAAATCAAAATAAACTGTTAGGTTTACGTCATAAAATTAACATAGTTTTACAAAAAAAAAAAAATAGAAAAAATATATCTCTTCTGCTGTCACTCGGATTCGAACTGAGGTTACAAGGGTTTTCAAAGCAACCGATTTCATCAGAGCTTTTTTTTGTTTTGACAGCGGCGGCAAAATTTACCTTTATATTCTAGCTATATTTTTTCATTGCCTGAAAACTCAGTTAAAAAAGTTTTCTATGAATAGAATCTAGCTAGATCGATTTATCGTCCCCGAAACTACCTATACACTAAGTCTCACGGAAATAAATGACGCCGTTTCCGAGATCCTTAATATATACAGATATAAAAATATACAAGAATTGCTCGTTTAAAGGTATTAGATAGATTAGAAGGTATTAGAATAGAATATATGTGACATTCATATGTACTTTACTTTTGCCGTCTACTAAGCTAGACAACAAGGTTTAGAAAATGAACTCCTCTTAAATCATAGGAAATTTTGTCAAAATTTCAAAACAGGTTGTCTCTATACGTTAATGTATTGAGGGAGGTAGGAACCCTCCGGTGTGCGTTCTTGAGGAATTCAAATTACAGATTTTACGAGCGGGAAATCTGTTTAATGTCTCCTAGTTTGAGGGTAGGCAGGGTGCATTTATTTATGTACGAGTTTTGCATGTTGTAAGCGGTTATGGCTCGGTGACAGTACGGGTGTACTATGTTACTTTGTAAGTACAAGGATTGTTCCAAAATTCAATCTTAAAAACCAGCTTTTTCGAAAGGACTAAAATGTTGTGAAATTATTTCATATTCAGTGGAATTATGGAATTATTGTAAGTATTGTTTATTACAAAATGGCTATCGGGTAACAGACAAATTTGTATCTTCTTTATATATATATATTTCTTCTGTGCGTGTATGTCACTGAACTCCTCTGGACTGGCTGGACCGATTTCCATGAAATTTTTGTGTGTTCAGGTGGATGCACCCATAAGAAGTTAACACGACCCATGCCAAGCCATTTTTGCCTGATATGTCTTTTAGGTCATTCGATCTTTTGACTAAAAATAGGTGTGTTATTATACTTTTTTTTAACGGCCTACGCCTATTAGCCTGTAAGTTCTTCACAACACCACCGGAATAAATCACGTATTATCATAAGATATTACGTTGTACATACATAACATAGCATAAGTAATTCTTTCATTTTACACTGTATACGTGGTATAAAGATCATGTTTAATATGTACCACCGGTGGTACACATGGCATTGAACCATTTTAGTAAAATACATTCATTCGTACGTGCAAAGGCAAGAGAGGAGCATACCGTATATTGTTACAAAAAAAGGGATTTGTACAATATTCTAGGATTATAATCTTCTTGTGAATTACTTTCTTTTATTGCGCTTTGTATTCTGCTTTGTTTGTTTACAATATTAGGAGCGAAAAAATATCAGTGTATGCATTTCCGCGCATCGATGAGTCATCGCACTACCTCATCTGTTACTATACGGTTTTAGTGATGCCTATAGAGAATTCTAGATATAAATATTCGGAAATAATGCAATCTTTAAATAGTGTTAAATAAATAAAATCACATACATGGCGTCACCCGAAAAAACTAATAAAAAGAAAAAGCTGTTACAAATTCCGAAAGGCAATTATAAATCAAGTGGACGAAAATGTACCGTGTTTTATAAAGACGAATGTTCTTTTTTAAATATGCTGTACGAGTATACTGTAATGTATTATTAATATTGTGATAAAGCCCAATCCTTTTATCGACTTCTCATAATAAAGGTAAAACAAACAGCAGTCTCGTACAAAAATTATCAGTATATTACAATTCCCGAGTCGAAATAAATTTCAATCCATGAAAGTTTAAAACTCTACTATGCTCTGTGACTTCCTAAATGATAATTTTCATTTAGTTTGTCCCGAGCCAGTAGAAATGCCGGCAAAAGTGTCCTATGGCGATGCCTAATTAAAATTTCAACAGTGTGGAGCTTTGCGTTGTTGTAATGTATCTTAGTGAACAGTAAGGCACTTTGTTCATATATTACCAATGATGATCGCCCGTGACTTCATATGCCTTTGTATTTTCATAAATTATAATACCGTATATTATTATCTCGTAATAATAATGGTTTATATAGAGCATAGCAAGATAGCTTTGGAAGGATTTTTGACATTGTTATTCTGATGCACAAGATATATCACTTTAAAGTTTTCACATAATGCGTTGGGAAGATTTGCATGAAAAAGTAACTAACATTCATTTGTTATCACAACCTCTCCCATTTATAATATCAATAATATTAGCAAACACAACACTATACAGTTAATAGACAACGGTCTAGAATAAAATTAAAAACATAATTTACATATGTAAATGGAAGCGGCTAGGCATCTGACATCGGCGCGTCCGTAACTGTAGGTATAACTATTGTAAAAAAAAAACCTGCTATCACTTAAAGTATTGAAGGCGACATAAATGTAACATTTTCACCATTAACTGTTTTACTTTTAGTGCGTTTTCCACAGGGAATAAAGAAATGAAAAAGTATAACAAATAATTATATTGGAAAGATTTTTAAAACTCGTAATTCATCTGTGTGTTTGAACATAAACCGACTAAATTCACTTTTGAATCTTTACTTAAAACAACATCTTGACATGACGAATAGGCCCATGAGATATTTAAATATTCTAATGTAGTTGTGAATAATTATAAGCTTCAGTAACCACTTAATAAAAGGTTGGATTCATATTTATTTACTAATTAATTGCTTAAAAAAATAAGTAAATAAAAATGGTAAATACACTTTATTCCGTATTGCCGTACTGTATTTTAATATATCGGGATAGGAATTTTAGTTCGTAGGGTATCCGCGCTCGGTACAGCGGAATGAATGGATAGCTTTATATCGGTATATTTTAAATTTTTAACACGTTTTCTCCTCTATGCTGGACTACTCCACTAAGTGATAATAAATATTCTGTATTATTCAGTATATTCAAGTCTATACGGTTGGTTTTGTCATATCATTTTTCATGTTATATGAAGCCAGGTATAGTATCATTTCCAACTTTTCCAACTGGGAACATCTTGCTATAGATTATGACCAGTACAGACTGAATATTTTGGAAGGTTAGAGAGTACAGATTAAAACAATGAACTTTATGCCTCCAAAGCATTCTCAAGGTTTGGTATACTAAGGCGCAATCGTGACTTTAGGTGTCTTATTGGTTTGTTCAGCTGCCTGTACAAGTACTGCCAAATGGAGGGCTATTGTAGTCCGGTGAAGCTGAAAAGGCCAAAAAATTAAGGCCAATAGCGTAGTCAGTTCGAGAAAAAAAAGGAGGGCTATATGTGGCTATATCGCTTAAAAGCTAGTTCTAAATGACTTATCACAGTGTAGTGTAAGCAATCACAGTGTACGAATCCGTGATTTCTTTTATTTGATATGATATGACGATAGCTACGGTGGTGAGTTTATGTAACACATATGGCGGAGATGCCATCAAAGTGAATCACCTATTCTGAACTCAATGGCGGCAAGCGTAATTAGGGCGGTTAACTACTCAAATACAAGACGTACTAAAACGCCACATGAAAAAGTTTAACATAGAACCTTTGCAATCCTTGAAACAAGCAGCTAAACGTACAGAATGGAGAGCTCATGTAACAAATAAAGTGTTGCTGCGAAGAACATCGACATACTGCACTGCATATTAGACGCGATGAATTGAAAATCCTAACTTCCAGCAGTAATAAATTACATTTAGGAAAATGGTATTCGCACTTGCACACTATGTGCACGCAACATTCGTAAGAAAATTAGCTATAAAACATGACGCACCTAATAGTATCACTATTGGCGGGTGTTACATTTGCCATAAAGTGTTCGTGATCTAGTCGTAGAAAACTATCATGCCATAGTACCCAGTAAAATGTACACACGCTATACTATATAGTTTGTTTGTTTACTTTTTACACTTGTAGCAGAAACTGCAATAATGATTTTAGAATTCTTAAGGTTTACCTATATAGGGCTGAGACATAGGCGCTCACATAGAAAATCAGTTACAAATTGAAGTTGACCAAGAAAGGTAAATCAAGGAATCTTTCCGAAAATAAAATCTGAACTATGGATTGAAATTCAAATGAAATAAAAGTGCGCAGGATACAATAGTAACAAGAATGATCGCAGTTGGGATAAGTCAGTACCTGAATAAAAACTCAGACGTGTTCATAGGAGAGCAGGCCTAAAATGAGATACGTTGACGATATAATGATGATGATGGAAAGGCGTTAGGTGCTGGGTATTTAAGAATCGTCTTGAACAGATGGTAGTAGCATGCCATACGACAGACCTAAACTCAATTTTGGATGTAAATGGGCAGAAAAAGAGACAGCGAAAGTATTCTCGAAAGCACTTAAAAGATAACTTCCTATTTGCTGTTTATTTAATTTCTGTAGTTACGTTACTAGTGGCAAATAAAATTGTCAGTTTTTTAAGTCTTATCGAGTACAAGTCGGTATGAATCGGAAAAAACCGTATCTCCCAGGAGAAAATTGGTTTCCGCCAATAAGTTGAGTCGAGTCCCCTGACAATGGGAATTATTCCTTGTGCCTATCTTGTTATTCCAATTTTGCGCCAATCTATTTTTTCTTTCATCGTTCCTAAATTATCTCGTAGCCGAATATTATAATCGAATTTGTTCGACGCTTTACTCGTCCGCTTTATTGAATTCCATTTTGTTGTTCAAATTCTTATTTCTTGGTTATTTTATTATATATAATAAATAGTTGTCTTGAATTTTTGATGACTTGGCATTAATCTCTAGCACCTGGACCTTCGAGCCTAGCTAGGTTTTTTAAAAAACATTTTTAAATTAAAGTAAACTTATAGGTTTGCATCACAAAATTAGCATATTTTTACCAAAAAAAAAAAATGTATTAAAGACATACATCTCTTTTGCTGTTACTCACATTCGAACTGAGGTTCGACGGATTTCTGAAGCAGCCGATTTCCAGCTGGCTATTTTTGTTTAGCGGCGAAATTTACCTTTATATTCCAGCTAAATTTTTTCAATGTCTGATAACTCAGATAAAAAGTTTTCTATGAATGAAATCTAGCTATATAGTTTTCTCATCCCCGAAACCACCTACATAGTATTCATATAGATCCTAAATATTTAACAATTTAAATATACAAGAATTGCTCCTTTAAAGGTATTAGATAATATTCCCACTGGGTTTAAGTATTCAATGCAATTTGCTGTTTTATGTATATTTAAAATGTTAACAGATGTTTATTGAAGTTTTTAAATGTTTATTAGGATTTTTTTTTATCGTAACAAGGCAAAATGACTGCACTATGCCTGATGGTAAGCACAGTGCAATTCAAAAATAATAGCGACCACCGATTGACACACTATCCATCGTCGGTCGCCACTATCATGCCGGCCTGCAAAAAGCTGGATATGCACAGGCTGATCCCGAAACGCGACCCGCAGAAGCGAATCACTATTACGGGCTTTTTCGCCATATACATGGTGGTTGCGACCCAGTCAGGCTGTAAAACCCTACCACCCCGCTGTCGCCATTGCCTCGTTCGTTATTCAGCAATGTGCACCACGAGCAGGTGAGGTTGGCTTGGGTGTCTCAAGTCTTATGATGTTATTTGACACCCCTTACACCCTAAAAGTGATTATTAGTATACTGTCTTGATTATCTATTACAATTTAATTTGACAGTTATTGTTTG
Source organism: Antheraea mylitta (assembly GCA_014332785.1). Lineage (NCBI taxonomy): Eukaryota > Metazoa > Arthropoda > Insecta > Lepidoptera > Saturniidae > Antheraea > Antheraea mylitta. Next base: position 618,248 of record JACEII010000071.1, on the reverse strand, counting down.
TCAAAATCCTGTTATGACTGTAGAAGCATATTTATGGAATTACTAGGTATCACAAACAGTTGCATTCGAGTTTAGTTTTTAAATTTTGAATTATAGTCAACGTATTTGGGTAAGTCTGATCAAAGTCCATATAAGGCAAGCCTATTGTTTATGGAGTCAAATTCGCGACTGAACCGAATGAGATTATACGTTGTTAACGAAGCCGTTCATAGTTCGGTTGTCCTTGATGGTGCTTGGTTATTTATTATTCGAAGTTATGCCAATGATATCTCTTTAAAGAAAAAGTGAATCATGCGATCAAAAATTTAAAATCAAAATGATCTAAATATGTTCAATTTGAAAAAATAGATACATATAGCTTTATAGTTGTAATAATACAAGTTAGATGCGAGATGCTTAAATAAAGCAAGTCAAGTACATCGGCTTTTATCAGAGGTTCCCTATTTCCTTTCGAGGTCCTCTTTCCTTGAGAGATCCTTTTGATAAACACGGTTGAATTTAACGTATGCATTATATTTCTTTCGTTTTAAAGTATTCATTAGCATAACAATATATTTTAAGAATGAAGTAAATAGCATCGTTTTTTTTTTAATCTTTATTATTGTGTTTAAAATTGTTCTTTCACGACTGTATTGTTTTACCTAACATATCAGCTAAAGTAAACGTTTAAAGCTAGGAACAACGGCGCAAGTCTTCCTCGGAGAGAAGATTAACAAGCTGTTATGAAACTAAGATACGCGGGGATTGTATTTCGTACTTTCGTATACTGTTCCATGAAACGTATATTAAATTGTAAGCAAAAGGAAATATATCTTTTGTTTACACCGAGATATATATACATCTAAATTATATTTATACTATATATAGTAAATCTGAAGACTTTATTTGGTCGAACGCGCTAATCTCCGGTAATCCAATTTGAAAAATTCTTTCATTGTTAGATAGTTCATCAAAGTTATATGCTATGTATTAAAACGCTAAGACCAATAGGAGCGGAGCACCAATAATGTTTCAATTTTTTTTTCCTTTTAAGAGCTTCCTCTGTGTGTTAGCGTTAGCCCAAACTAACTATTACAAACGGACGAAGTCGAGGGCAGAAGCTAATGATAAAATATTTAATTTTAAATAACACACGCTATGATCTTTAAACGTTCAAATATTATGACACGTGTTGTAATTTATAAATCAGCTAACATCACTTTCAGTGGAAATCTTAAATTACAAGTACAAGAATACCAATGTAGTTCATTATTGTCGTTACTGCTTATCGAGTTTTCGCGACCGAGTTATATGATGGCTTAGTTAATAGCTTAATCGGATCTTAGGATTAAAGAAACATGATAAAGTTATATTAATTTAAACAGTATTATTCCTATTCAAAATTGAAATTATTATATTGAGACAAAATTTAACACCATTATTTTGTTTTAGCAAACTATGTCATGCAAGTACTTGTTTCAAGATATACTTACCTTGAACGTATGATTGTATATATATCCGAGTTATATAATTAAATCAGAGTTCCATTGATTTTGGTTAAGTTTATTCAATACTTATATTTAATTTTATCAAATACGAGATCAAAATCATATCAGAAACAGAGTTACAATCGATTTTGATGAAATCCGTACCCAAATCTATAGATTATTATATATTATTTATACATCTAATAATTGTAGAAAGCTATTAATGTTGGTACCACTATATACCCGCAATAGTGGCGAGCTTAGATATGCTGTGTTCTGGGATCGGCTGATTTACTTCCACCGACTGGTTGTGACCATTATATATATGCTGATAAACCAGACTTTCTTTTTGTTCGTCATATTTCAGCCCCAGCCAGTATATATTGGTGATGTGTGATGTGATATGATGAAGTGATGAAGAATTATTAATCTGTTGTCGGTCGTCAGTTTTATTTTATTAGAACTATAGTTACCATCATGTACAGTGTAGTCACTTTGCCATAACTTGAGAAGAATAAAAAAATAGAAATGGTTCTTGGCGACACAGTCCAAGTAAAAAAGTTGAACCGAGTAAGAGCCTTTAATGTCAAGTGCTTGCAGAATTACACATCTTTCATTGTGCACAATGTATACTGCTTATTTTTCTCTGAATTATCCTTGGTCTATTTTTCTAAGTACGATATAAGAACGATCAGAATCTTAGGAGGCTCACGCCTAACAATAAATTTAGGGAATTCTATCCTAATAGGGGTTTGCTGTATGAGATTTCCCATCGGTAACATTACAGGATACATCTGAAGTACAAAATCATCTACATTGCTACACGTTTCTAATTCCGGTAGAGATGAATATATGAGTTATTTATTAATATTCAACCACGTTGGATAAGGATTTTAACGCAAAATTCTTTGCTTCTAGAACCAAACATCTCACTAGTATATTGTTGATCTATCAGCTTATAGTAGATTGTTTATTAGGTAGATGCGTCTCTTTTGGCGTAAGCAAATCTTTGTTAACTGAAGATGTATTTATCTTGTATCTTTTTAAGCCTTTCTAGCTTTCTTCAGATTTAATGAACCTAGCACGCACGTCGTATTTGTCCTATATGCTTTTCCGTCAGTACTTTCTCTATGCGACATGACCTGAATAGCTTTGTAAGAATAAGACAACTTCAGTGAGCTTCAAAATTTTTGCTAGATATATACGCAATGTATTTTTTGGCATACTTTCATTATAACAAACGGATTATTAATTTAAAAATTAAGCTATAATGTTTTTGAAACCACAATCATATTCATTAAGCTTTATGATATATTTTCCAATCTCTAAGATTTAGTATTATCAAAGTGTTGATAAATTACTGTTTCTTGTACAAAGTGTACCGGTTAACTATCTCGAGATATATTAAATTACATCTAAGTGAGGCAAGTGAGCTACTTGGCTGTCTGCTCGTAAACCTTTGCTTTTAAACTATATAAGTTGTAAGCTAATAGCGAAACTTTCTTAAATTATAAATGTACTCGAGTTTGGTAAATATTGTAAGCGAGAGTCAGAGATCATATAATGTAAAAAAAAATTAAATGAAGCATCAATAAATATTTAGTAGGCTTAACTTTTATCACATTTTTTAATTTTATGGTATTCCCAGAGTTTCTTAAGATTGAATAGTTTATAGTCATTGCGTTAATTATAGTTTTTTTAACTTGTAAGTAGATTCGTCGCAACATTTCATCATTCCTTATTTCTGAAGTTCATCTATCTATACACTGTAATATCCATGTAGGTGGTCTAAATGATTTGTTAATATGTTATGTTATAAAGAAGATTAAAAGTTTAACTTCATTCAGAACGGAACATCCATTGATATGAAAAAAGGTATATTTCTCAGGAGTATCTAATTTTTCTTTCATAAACTGTAAATGTCACTAAAATGCATATGTGTCTTTTGGCTACTGCAGTTAAAATCAATTCTATTTATAGCCTAATTCTGTTAGTATGCCGAAACATAAGATTTTTTCGAAATGTAAAGTATATAACGTGTAGAGTATTAAAGGTAAAGCACTTGTAGCGTGGACCACACGTAATCCTCATGGCACACTTGAAGTGTGTGCACGTGTACGAATCTCCTCGACGCAGCACAAAGGATATCTTAAACCAACCGCGGCCTGCTCTTATCTCTTAGCTTTGCATACCTCGTGCACTAGATACGGTATAGCTTGCCAACAATGCTGGCTAAAGTACGTAGTAACAAGGATATCATCTTAAACAGTACCTGAATAGACCAAAAATTTTGTGACATTATAAATTAAGACTATTATAGGTCAATTGAAACTAGTGGATGACTGGACTGGTAAACGATTGCGTCTCCATCAAGTATGAGAATTACGAGGAACCGGTTGAGTGCCTTAATTGCTTGCCTTAGTAGTCCGGTAAGATTCTGAAGGCCTGTCCAGGCCAAGAGTGTAGATAGTTCGATAAAAATCACAATGACCTCAATATTGAAGAGGCTAAGATTATAGGACAGGATACATCATATTTGCATGGGAGATATTATTTAGATACTTTGATTATAATGTTGAACTGATATTGGCAAATGTTAGTAAGACGTTAATTAAAAAAAAATTATAAATATTATTTTTATTGACCAATGACCTTGCTATTCTTATTGAGAAAGATATATCATAGTGATCGTATGCAAACAAAGCTAATAAGTCTGAGTGGATATCTAAAAAAAAAAACTATTTACATCGTAATTCCAACCCAATTTGATTACCGTAGCATTTAAAGTAAAGAAACCATAATTATTTTATTTTGCCTGTGGAAGTTATGAACGCTACAATAATACCACTTATTCAGAATACGAGTTCACTAATATTATTCTTCTATTTTTATGTAGGCACTCTTCAATTATAATGAACTTCTCGTACATTATAATTTTAAATAGATATACACGGACCAGTCACTTTCGAATATCATTATAATTTATTAAATGGCCCACCTTTTGTTAATGAAACTTGGTTTATCTTCCTTGAATGTATTGTCCAGTTAATGGGTAATACTCTTACGAAGCTTATTCTAAAACTTTTCATTTCTCTTAGTTTAAACGATAGGTTGCATTCTTTTGCAATTACTTCCAGTATTGAAATTCTCTCGGTCGTTTATAAGTCTGCAGTAATATAAGCGTCTTCTGATATATTTCAATGCATACCTAATTTTTGCTCCCTTGACAACGCAATGTCAAACATACGTACAAGTAAATATAATATGCCGGTTGTGAACTGTGAAGAAAAATATATACATCCCCTAGACGCCGTGAAGCGTATAAACATGGACCCTCTGTACGTGCAAAATAAAATATTAACTACTAGGAACCCTCAAGGAGTAACATTAATTTTGTAGTAAGACATACCTATGTGGGTGGATTGTCTTCTACTATAGTTACACTGTATCGTTTCTATATCGTAAAAGTATTTAAGGTAGATAATATACTTGTATAAGTAGCATGGAAGGATCATATTATTGCAAAGTTACAAAACTGGATAAGTTAAAGAATAACATAGTTTTAAAATTTTAATAGGATTTACAAATGTTGATATCTTATGATGGTTAAGTGGTTATTCTGTTCGGAAATCACGTCGAATGATGTAGATTCCGATCCTTTTTTTTTTTTTTTTTTTTTTTTTTTTTTATTAACGTGGGGAAATCCCTGACGGATACGCTACCCTCCCGGGGAAGAGAGTAGGTGATGTCCGATTCGCACGGACTAAAACCCCACGGTGTACCGTCCGCCGCATGGTAGGGGCAGCCAGGGATCGAGCATGCTCACTGACCTGAAAACTGCCCCATGCGGCAGCCTGGCGAATGAACGCCAGGCGTCGCCCTACTATAGAGAGGCTACTGGGTACACGACCAGCAGCCTCCCCTCGTCAGCCTCACCAGTGCAACGAGGAGATGGAGGGCCCCGCCCCATCCCCTCAGGTTTGGCGACGGTTTTGGGAGGGTCGGGCATTACGCCTCGCCCCTCCCGCTGCCCTTCTTTGGCGGAGACGACCACTTCTGGGATCGACCTCCCGGGCCCTCTCCGCCGCCTCCTTCTGTGAGATGACGGTCTCGCAGAAGGAGGCTACAGCAGCCCAGACGTCCTCGCTGCCGAGCATGGCCGAAACCACGCCCGGCAGCGAGAGATCGTCCCCCACCGCCGCAACCAGGGCGCGGCGCTGATCGCCCCATGCGGCGCACTCCGAGAGAGTGTGCTGCGCAGTGTCCGTCTCAGCGCCGCACTCGTGGCATGCGGCGGTGGGCTCCCTGCGCGCTATCCGGTGCAAGTACCAACCGAAGCATCCGTGCCCGGTCAGCACCTGCACCAGGCGGTACGTCAGGGAGCCATGTAGATTCCGATCCTTGCTTTGAGCTTGCGGTGAAGGAATTTATCACGATGAAATTATAGCATAGTAGTGGGGTTTTTTCTAAGCCACTGATAACCACTCTTACTACCATTCAGGAGCACTTGGGAGCTAGTCTTCGTTTAACGTTTTTCTATCTTAGACCACATGTATATTTAACATTAGATAGGATTGGGATCAAACGTTAAATCCTTTTTATACCTAAAAAGTAAGAATAACATTGACATATTTTAGGTTACGAATCAGAAGGTAGTAAACTATAAAAGTCTCAAGTCGAAAACGCTAATCAACCAAGATAAAAAAATTAGGGTTAAAAATCAAAGTATTCTAAGGATAATTGCTATCCTATCAACATGTCAAACATGACTTTATATTACCCTTAATTGAATACTACCACCCCAGCGGCATCTAACATAACACTTGTCAAAACAATTTCCTTGTGTACATAAGGCCTTTTATCAAACCCCGGTATAGCCTCAGGCTGGACTCATAAATTTGTAATGGCTCAAACATCCAAGAGGATATTATTTGGGTTTTATGAATATAGTATCGTCACAACATGAAGACTAAAATAGGGTTAGGGAAAAAATTATTCGGTTATAAGTAGTCACTTATTGATGTACGTATAAGTAAACTAGGTGCAAAAAAAAAACACATCGTAATTCTCTAGCCACAGCTCATGAAATAAATATAAAGAAAGCAGAATATAATAATACAATATAAAAAATCAACAGCACTACTCACATTAACAAAATATCATTACAAAGAGAGTGATATACCTGTACTAAATAACTAGGTTCTGTTATATTTGATAAATATTGTGTTATATTTCAAAATAAAAAAGACAAATTTTAATTACATTAAATTGATATTCCGAATCAACAAAATCAGTAATTTTTATTGATTACAATTTTTATAAAAAAAATTCCAACCTTGAACACAGAAAACTTATCTTTATTTCTTATGTATTAATTACTTTTTTTTTACTAATAATTTATTTTTTATAAAAAGTTACTAACACCGCCGATTTTAATATTTAAAACATACGCAATTGTTTGTTACTTTGTGTCGTATACAAATTGGAACTCTACTGTGACAAATATAACTAATTGCATATATTATTATAATAATATGCCAAATATTTAATAGATGGCAGCGTTGATTAAAGTATAAACATAAAATTGTACGCTAAAAATCCAACAGATGGTACTGCACGTAGTTAAAAGCATACAAAATAAATTTATATTTTTATTATGTCTTTCATCGTTTTATATGAAAGTAATTATAGATATTAAATCTATACTTTAAAGTATAATAATCATTATAAATTGAAAAGCTGAATTTTGTAATGGTAATGTAATCATTGAAATAGTCAAGATCGATTTCAATATGCTCCGTCAAGGAGTAAATATGTAATCGATTGTGGATCAACACTTTAATCTGCAAAATATTGTAACTTATATATTTTACATAGCAATAATTTAAACGGGATACAGGTTCCACTACCCGCCAATATCAGATCCAACCGTCAATTAATAACGACGCATTTTTTTATTAATTTTTTTCCCGAACTGACTACGCTATTGACCTAGCAAGGTCTTAACAGCTTCACCGGACTAATAACGACGCATGTAAAGTGCACTTTAATATTTAATGATACATTTCGGCAAAATAAAGTCTTCATAATTTTTTTTTTGTTGCAAAATGTTCAAGAATATACCAATAACTGTAACCTAGCAAGTACTAGAATCCCTAAACAATATTAATTTTCAGTAGATTCTCAATGCATGTTTTCTTTGAAAATATGAATCGTTAATATAAATTATAATTGTCTGGATACCGGTATAACCGAGTGTCGAGACCGTCATTAAGCAATCCTCCATCAAACAAGTTAGCGAGTTGTTCCCTTAAGAGCCTTAATCAGGGCAACGTTAAAACTTAACAATTACACTAAAACGTATATTTAACTCAAACGATTGAGACATTAAAACTTTGACGGGTTTAATTTTTAATCCCGTCGTTTTGTTGTTAAGTTTCCCATTTGACGTTTTTGCTGTTTACAGTTTTCTGCTGCGAAAGAAGGTAGAAAAGACCTCACATATCATACTTATATATCTTAAATTTAGTATTGTACATAGTATAATATATAGGATATTAAAATTACTTCATACAAATAATAATTGAATAAAACATCATACGCAAACCGAAGCTAACAGGCTTCAGGTTGATCAATAAAAGCCCAATTGACATTGATCTGAGTTATTAGAAGAAGTTTTCAACATAAATAACAGCAGGATTCTGCATATCTATGTTTGAATTCATGTCATATTATACGGTTTATAGCTCGTAGTGGCTAGTAAAACAGTAGGTAGACTTAAAGTGATAGAAACATATGAATTGAGAATTGAATTAGACAGGCCACATAACCCATATGTTTGTTAGAAAATAGGCAAACTAGATGTCAAGATAAAAAGACAAATATCAACTTGTTTATTATAAAATTTAAATATATTTGTCAATGTAATGTTGCTCGAGGTGTGTATCTTTTAAAAAATGTCAATCATGGTTGTTGTTAAAGCTCATAGTAATAAATAAGGGGTAGCAAGGCTATAGGACAGTTTCGTATGGAAATAACCCCTTGTCATAAGAATCGAGGATATTAAAAAAATATATTCAACATAAATTATTTATATCAAGGACACTTCAAACATAACTAAGTTTTGATAACGCTGTCGGAAAATTTAATGGTCCTTGTCGAACAAAGTAAATATACCCTTCGAGGACTTTCATGTGAGCCGACACGAGTTTTCAAAATCGTTACGTCTGAAACAAAAATAAAAATTGAAATGTTAGTGACTAAATATTGAAAATGGTATCAAATTTAATATTTTTATATTTAATGAAAATAGGAATTATTGATCATTCTTAAAATCTTGAATAATAGTACCTACATACGCTATTATAAAACAGAACGAATTGTCGACTAGACTAGTAAGGACCTATTCAAAAAGGTTGTTAAAAATATTCACGATTTTAAATTTCAATTGTTTTTTACCACTAAATGATGACAACTTTTTCTCAAAAGTCCACCATTTCCTTAAAAAATATTTTGTTGATTTGTGTGAATCGTTAAAGCAGTTGAATTTTAAATAAAAAATATATATAAATGTCAAAAAATTGGTGCTTGCCAGATGCGGATGATCAATCAGGGGCGTCTGCTTCTAAATTACATTAATTAACGTAATTAACAAAGCGATATCAGAAAGAACTAACATAATCTATAAGAGCTCTTTGTTCTTTGTAAACCATACAAAGTCTTATGAATAAATGTGTGTATACTTATACAAGAGCCCTCTTTGTACTTTATATTATGGACTTATATTACATGCACTGAATTTGGTGTTATGAAAAATATAATAATCGATTTCTGGTATACTATCTCGAATCTAGACAATCTATACTATAATAAAACTGTAACAAGTCGAAATCTGTACATTAAATATTTTTTGAAATTTTTAATGAGGGTAGACTATGTTATCGATATAGAAGCCAAAAATAATCTTTTTACAATTTTTGTCTGTCTGTCTGTCTGTCTGTCCCTATGCACACGCATCACTCTGAAAGTACTGAACCAATCTTGATGAAACTTGACATAGTGATAACTAATATTACGAGATTACATCAAATATACTTTTTGTCTCATAAAACGCAAAGGGTTCTCCAGGATAAAGGATTAAAGTCTAGAATATAAACCCAAATTACTCTGAAAGTAAGGGAACCTCCAGCACTCTCACTGACCGAACGAAACATTACAATGCAAGCACTGTTATTTGACGTCGGTTTTCTGTAAGTATTCTGGCAGTATTAGCCCGAACGAGCCGACCCATTCATGCTGAAACCAGTAATAGCTTCAGCGTGGCTCTACCTCCTACAGAAATTATCAATATATCAATAGACAGAATTTAGGACACTTGGTAGCGGGTTAACGTTGTATTTTTAATAGGCATTTTGATTTAATTAATTTTGATTTATGATTAATCAATAATAGGTTTAGGAACATTTTTTTCAGTAACTTTTAAAGGCAATTAAACAGTCAGACACATTTTTTATAATCAATCATATATATACCCGCTGATATATTTTATAAATAAAAAAAAGAATGTGGTGTCGTGGGACACCAGGTAGGAACGAAGTTCTTTCGGCTAATGTAGAATCGACACTATTTGAAAAAAAAAAAATCGTGCTCAATTTTATGTAATCGTAATTCAAATTATCAATTAAAATAACAAAATATGTCTCTTTATTTTTGTTTGACAACATAAAATTATATAGAAATAGAAATAATTACAAAAAAGGAGAAAGAGAAAGATATTATACACTGCTCGCTTATGTATACGACTGTCGCGCCTGCGCACGTCTCATTTAACTGTTTTATTCCATGCACTTTTCGTTACAGTTTTACTATCACATTTTTTTCAGTTAGGTCGCGCAGCAAAATCTCTATCTCCTCCAAGCCTGCCGTAAGGAACTTCGTTCCAATAATAAGTTTCAAATCAATTATTTTTTTCATAGCAAAGAACCAATTTCATTTTATTAAACATTATTGACCACCATATACAACGATAAACGTAAACGTATGACTTGGGATTGACGCCATCTCAAATATATGCGTCGTCGACCATCAGGCTATACAAAGCCGAAATATCTTGGGCCGGCGAGGTGAAATATCTTGGTGTTACTTTAGATAAACACTTAAATTTCGATTCACACACAGAAAGAGTGCGAAACAAAGCCGTATGGTCTTAGGTCGTTTCTATTATTTGCTTTGTCATAAGAGTAAAATATCCCCCAAACAAACTCACTTTATACAAAACTTGCATCCGTCCGATTATGACGTACAGTTGTTCGGTCTTTGCACATGCGCAAAATCGTATTCAAAAGTTGCAGGTTCTCCAGAACTGAGCCCTACGTAAAATCACCGGTGCCCCATGGTACGTCCGGAATAAGGATCTCCACAGGACCTGGAGATGCTTTCTGTCTGAGCGTATATAAAATCACTTACAGGTAGTTATTTCGAAAAAGCCGCGAATCATCCCAGCCCGTTAGTGGTATCCGCCGCGAACGATGAACCCGTACCTAATGCTGCGTAGTATAGAAAACGACCGCGACACATTTTTACCGACCCTCCTGATTCAATCACGTCAGCGAACGATCAGTACCAGCCTGTCTGTTCAAATAGAGCGTGTTCTCACCCACGCCCGCATAACCGCAGATCACGCCGCCGTGGTCTGGGACTAAATTTCGCTCCCGTACACCAAATTAGGCCCTTCTCGGCAACGGCTCAAGCCTAGATCTGTTCCCTGGGCGTGGAGCCCTTGAGTACGCTGCTCACGCGATACAGTGACACAAGAGTTCTACCCTTATTTTTTGTTATCCTATCCTACATAGTTTAGAGGAATTTTTCCTACACAAAATACATACAGAAGTTGTTGAGGCACGCATGCTTGGTACACATGCATGTTTCAATAACTTATATACGTATATAAGTTATCGGACTACTAAGACGAGCGCTTAAGGCACTCAGCCGATTTTATTTAGGCAACCAGTTCAAGGGTACACGGCACACCTCGGCTTGGCTGTTGCCTGTTGCATGCAAAATCGCGACCTATCTTAACTAATCTAGCTAACTATTCATATATGTATGAGTTGTTGAAACGTATATGTATACCAAGCATACACGCCTCAACAACTCCTGCATATATTTATTATCGGAAAATTGAGAGTTTTTTAGTTCGATAAGGAAAAAAGTAAACCCTTCCACTTTCATGTGTAACATGTTTCATTCATCATCATTCAGTGTTTCATGTGTTTCACGTGTGTGGGGGTGATCGTGTAGTGTTGTAGCAGTGATGTATATTTGTGTGTCACCGTATCGCGCAAGCAACGCACTCAAGGGATCCTTACCGAGGGATTGAACCTGATGTATAACACTGGCTTGGTTTGAAGGTGATAGGTACTATGTTGTGAGTGGTACAGAGATTATTTATAAAAATATATTGGAAATATATTTCAAATACGTTTTTGAAACAGTTTATAACTCTTAGACAATAGTTTCAAGCAAGTGACATTTGACATTTTCGGCGGGATGTTTGACGCTTCGATACGGTGTTCATATATTTTTCTTTAATACAATGGAGTATAAAAAGGTTTTAATACAAGTCGAAGATAGTTATGATAAAGTAAGTGGTAGAGATGTTTATTCAGTTTTATGTAGGTTAGTTTTTATTTTAATTGATCCTGGTAGATGACGCTACGAATGGGTACTAGGTTTATTTAAAAAATGAATACATGTAATCTGGGTATATGTTTAAGTGAATCCGTGGATAGTTTGGATTCACAATTGGAAACGGTAGTTGTGGCTGCAATCGGGTATCAGTTTTATTTGCGGGGTGGTAGGGCTTTACAGCCTGACTGGGTCACAACCACCATGTACATGACGAAAAAATCCGTAATAGTGATTCGCTTCTGCGCGTCGCGTTTCGGGATCAGCCTGTGCATATCCAGCTTTTTGTAGGCCGGCATGATAGTGGCGACCAGCGATGGATAGTGAGTCACTCGGTGGTCGCTATTGTTTTTGGATTGTACTGTGCTTACCATCAGGCATAGTGCAGGCATTTTGCCGTGCTACGATAAAAAAAAGAAACAATTTTTTCGCGTGATAACCAATTTGTTGCAAACGAAGTTGCACGGGTCAGCTAGTACCATAATAATATTATTGTTAGCAAAATGTTGAATTTTTGACAATACTATCTTTTACATTTTTAATCAAACTAAGATACTGAATCACATATTAATTTTTTGAAAAGTAAAATAGCCTTATCAAAAACCTTTATAAAAAATCTCACATGAACGTAATAAAACCAACTTATTTTTATAATAAAAAAAACTTTTTATTTCTTTACGTTAAGATTTGAAAACGATATTTTATCGTTACATCACGTATGCAAATCGTGTCGGAGTCGGATCGTCGTGTTATGAAAAACTCTAAAGCACAAGAGGGGTACAATGTTGACTCTGTAGGCTTTACTCAATCAAATAATTACCAAATATTTATACACCGTAATTAGCTTGCATTTTAAGGGGAGAGTGTCATGAAAAATAGATGCATTTTTTATGTAAACTCTTTTTCTTTAACTCTCTGAATCTTATTATTGGTTAGGTACTATTGACGTCTACTATTAACCGGATGCTGTAATATACTATAGGCGACTATAACATGGTACATTGTCACTTAAGACGTTCGGACTGTTCTCATATCTGTAATTATTCCGTAATTATATTCAGTTTTATTTTTATACCTGTTATGTTTTTATTAATATTCGATTGGTCTCAGTCATTTGAACGATTAAATGATACATATAGTATCGACGTGATGACGTCACATTATTAATTCTGTCTTGTCATTTATGCCTCGACGTATAAACATATTAAAATTGTTTTGATATATTTTATAATATTTCATTAACTTAAACATAAAAGTGGTATAATCTATATATTTTTATCTTGTATTAGTATATTATACTTAAATAACTTGATTTAATAAAGTATTACTAGTCGATACATGTCAAAATAAGCTAAATTTAATTTTAGCCGTTCATAATATTTTACGTTATTTTTCAAGATCAAAAATAATTTGGACATGTAAAATATGAAGATTATAAAAAACCTAAAAACCTTATGAATAGCACAATTTTAACTTCGTTCTCGATGTGTAAAAACCAGAAATCTTAAAAAAATTAAACGTGTTATATGACCGAATAATATTAAATTAGCTCGTTTTGAACTGTAACGACAGATATATTAAAATGGCGAGACCATGTTAACGAAAGAGTTTATTGTGTTGTAAAACTAATTAGGATGCGTTTCATGTAAATAATATTGTTTTATATTTAATATAAACTTCAAAGATAAGTGCACACTTGTCTTATTGTAGTAAAAAAGTGCCTCGTTGTATAAAATGCTTAGAATATCGGTTTCAAGATAAAACATTGTGATTGTGTACTAATCACAGTTTAAAGTAAAATTTACATGTTTTACATTCAATCGCAGGCACGTTTTACTGTTACATTGCTTTATTTATATGCATTCTTATCAAAACAGATCAGTCTACAACACTTATTGAACAACACTCTTTTCAATGAAATCCCCTATTTAATATGTGAGCCGTTCCTTGCCCGCCGTGTAAACGTAATCAAATCGGAGGGTTCAAAACTCGTTATATCCAACGGTGCGGTGTTTCATACGGAACCATGTATACGTGTTTATGATTCGCGCCTGACTAGAATTTCTACCTTTAAACTCTGAAAACGTTTAAATCATTTTATGGCGTTATTTAATAACTAAAATTATGCATTTTAGTATAATATTATAGTTTACACTTCATTAATTTTCGAACGAAATCATTTAGTGTTCGTACTATCAAATCAAAAGTACGTTATTCAATTTAGGTCCTAAGAGTGTGCTTATGAACGTCAAAGCTATCACCAGTTCGGAAAAAAAAATGCAGTCATTGAGAATAACTAAATGAGCTATCTAACGCTGAAAAAGTTTTCAAATCGAACTAGTAAATTTCTGAGATTTTGTTCAAGCTAATAAACTTTTCAGCTTTATAATATTAATATAGTGTTAGTATACAAGTATACACAAAAAGTATTAAATTATAACACGTGATGCATTTGGAATGTCACTATTATTTTTGACGATAGTGGAGGTTGTTTAATTCAAAAGGCTTCCGGGGAGCGTTATTCCTCGCGCATATTTTAAGTCGACGTTAATATTATTAACCCATTGTGGGGCCACGAAAATAACGTTAGATCTACGACCAATAAACGTCAATAAGTAAACAATTTGCGTTGATATTTTATCTTTGACATTTTACAAGGTAAAACATTTTTCTATCTATTCTGCTCAGTTTTTAAAATAGGTCTATCATCCGAATGATTGTATTTATTATGTAGACCATTTTTTTTTTTTTTTTTTTTTACGTGGGGAAATCCCTTGTGGATACCCACCCTCCCGGGGGAGAGGATGGGTTATGTCCGACTTGCACGGACTAAAACCCCACGGTGTACCAACAGACCGTAGTGTTGGGGCGGCAAGGGATCGTGCTAAGCTATTCTCCTTAGATAGCCGCCCCAACGGTCCGCCCGGCGGAAGGTGGCCGCCGAGCTCCTACCTATAGAGAGGCAGCTGGGTACACACCAGCTGCCTCCCCTCGTCCGCCGGACCTGTGCAATGAGGGGATGAGCCCCCCGACTACATTCCCTCAGGTCCGGCTACGGTGGCAGAAGGAGTTGGGCAAAATGCCGCCTCCTCCTGCCGGTCGTCCGTTGGCGAAGACGGCCGCTGAGGGGGTCCGCCTCGCGGGCCCTCTCCGCCGCCTCCTTTTGCGAGATGACTTCCTCGCAAAAGGAGGCCACTACTCGCCACGCCTGCTCGCTGCCGAGCATGGACGAAACCACGCTCGGCAGCGACAAATCCTCTCCCACCACCACCGCCAGAGTGCAGCGCTCCACCTCCCACGCAACACACTCAGAGAGAGTGTGCTGCGCGGTATCCTCCTCAGCGCCGCACTCATGGCAGGCGGTGGTCGGCTCCCTACGAGCGATCCGGTGCAGGTACCATCCGAAACAGCCGTGTCCGGTGAGTACCTGCACCATCCTGAACGTCAGGGAGCCCCACTCCCTCCCAAGCCACTCTCGCAGGACCGGGCGGACGGCGTTGACGGTGTACGTTCCGTAGCGCGCGTCCGCCAGGTCCTGCATCCACCGCTCTACCGCTCCCTCCCGCAACTCCCGTCTCTTATACTCTATCTCCCTGGGAGTCGGAGGCTGACCATTACGTTTCCTCGCCGCCGTGAATTCGTACACGGCGGCGAGAACTCTTGCCTCCAGTTCCCAGGGAAGGGAGCCGGCGAGCGCAAATGCCGCCGCCGAGGACACCGTCCGGTACGCCCGGATCGCCCTCAGTGCCACCGTGCGCTGCGCACTGCGCAGCGCGCGCACGTTGGCGGCACCGAGGGCGTCCGCCCAGACCGGTGCCCCGTAGGCGGCCATCGCCCGCACAACTCCCATAAAGAGTCGTCGGCACCCGGCACCCGGCCCCCCAATATTGGGGAGCAACCGGCCGAGTGCCGACGCTGCCCCCGCGATCCGCGGCCCGAGTCCCACAAAGTGGGGCTCGAACCGCCAGCGCCCGTCCAAGGTGAGGCCCAAGTACTTCATTTGTGCCCCCACCCTGATCCGGGCGCCCTCCACCATTATGTGGGCCCCAGGTGGTGGTCCCCGCCGAGGCCCATGAAAAAGTATGGCCTCGGTCTTCTCGAGGGCCACCCTGAGGCCCAACCTCTTTATACGCCTGACCACGAGGGTTGTGGCCATCGTGGCCAGGCGCTCTACCTCCTTCCATTCCCCCCCCCCGGGTTACGATAAGGGTGTCATCCGCGTAACAAATTAGGCGCGCTCCATATGGGAGCACGCCGCGGAGCACCCAGTCGTAGCCCATGTTCCACAGGAGCGGCCCCAGAACCGACCCCTGTGGAACCCCCCGCCTTGTGGCTCGCCGAACCATCCGTCCGTCGCCGTCGACGTAGGCGACCTGCCTGTCCTCCAGGTACGCCTCCAACAGCCGCCGCAGGTGCGGGGGCACTCCGAAATATCGGAGAGCCTCCCGTATGACACCGTGCGGCAGGCTGTTGAAGGCATTGGCGATGTCTAAGGACACCGCCAAAATCCTCTCCCCTTGGGAGGTCGCCCCCGTCGACAGAGACTTTAGAAGGCACAGGGCGTCCACTGTGGAACGCCCAGCCCGGAAGCCAAACTGCACGTCCGATATATTCGGCCCCACTCCCTCCAGGTGCTGGACGATTCGGGAAGAGACGACCCTTTCCAGCACCTTCCCGACGTCGTCCAGCAGGACAAGGGGCCGATACCCGGACGTGCAGTCCAGAGGGCGGCCCTCCTTTGCTAACAGGCAGAGCCGCCCAAGCTTCCAGAGCTTCGGGAACTGTCCGACCGCTAAACACTGGTCGAACAGCTCCCGAAGCCACCCTCCAAGATGGCCCAATGCAAGGCCAAGCACCCGACCCGGGACCCCATCAGGGCCGGGCGCTCTCCTCCGGTTGAGGAGGCGCTCGACAGCTCTCTCTACCTCCTCCTCCGTAATTGGGGGAGGACTGTCAGGTACCTCCTCAACTTGCGCCCGAGGCGGAGGCATGGGAGGAGCCGGTAGCGGCGGAGGGTCAGGGAACAATTCTCCCACGACCCTCACCACCACCTCCGGCTGGAGGGTCTCCGTCACCGGGGGCGTCCAGGATCGCAACTTCTTGCGTACGATCCGATACGGGCGCCCCCAAGGATCTCCCTCCACCGTTTGTAGCAGCTCCTCCCATGCCGCTTCCTTCGCCCGGCTGATGGCAGCCTGCAGGATCTTCCTGCACTCCCTGTAGCTGCCATACAGCCGAGCTTCCTCCTCAGGGTCCCGGTGCCGCCGTCGGCGGCTGCGCCCGAACAGCCGCCTGGCCGCGGAACAGGCCGCCCGAAGATCGGCGAGCTCCGGCGACCACCAGTACACCGCCCGTTTGTTTGGGCGGTGTACGTTCCGTGGCATCGACGCGTCGCAGACCTCCGTGAGGGCACCACGGAGGCGGGCTGCAGACGCTTCGACATCCTCCTGCGGGGGGGGCATGGCCCACGCCTGGACGATGGCGGCCTCTTCCGCTAGTTCACGGTTGAGGCGGCTCACCACCCAGCAGGGGAACGTCGCGCCCCTCCGGGGGCGAGAGCCAATTCCGGCTTGGGAGGTGGAGACCTCGAACCTAATATATCGGTGGTCCGATAGAGTCTCCACCTCCTCAAGCACTCTCCACCCCCGGACACGACGTGCGACAGACGGGGTGGCAAACGAAAGGTCTACCACAGACCCCCCGTTCTGTCGCACGCACGTATGGACGTCTCCTTGGTTGAGGAGGGACAGCCCTACTTCGGCTGCCCACTCCTCAACGGCCATGCCCCTCGGGTACGTGGCTGCCGCTCCCCAGGTCCTCGATTTAGCGTTGAGATCGCCCACGAGGACCACGGGGAGCGGCGACAGCCGCCTGACAGCTCCCTGCAGGGAGCCGAGGAACACCTCAAACTCCCACAGGGGCTTGTTAGGGGAGAAGTACACCCCCACAATGGCGTACTCTCCCCAGACGGCTGCCACGAACCCGGCACCTCTCTCTCTCACCGCCAGGGGCGAACCTCGTCCGGCCATAATCGCCACGGAGCCATTCTGATCCCCAGCCCACTGCGGCTGGGAGGGAACGTAGTACGGCTCCGCGGCGACCGCGATCTCGACACCCCACTCCGCCACTGACTGCACAAACAAATCCTGTGCAGAGTGGTTGAGGTTCGCCTGGAGGAAGTTGCGTATGGTGTGCTCCATCAGTGATCCATAGCAACTTCCTCCTGCCTGGTGGCGGCCACCCTTAGGCCTGTTCCCATTGCGTGGGGGTCCCTGCCTTTCATGATGGGGGGCCTGCACATGCGGCTCCCCATTACATGCCCAGAGGGCCTCCCGGCATCTGCGCAGATGGCACAACGGGCCGCCTCCGCTCTGCACTCGACCATCTTATGGCCCACAGCGCCGCAGCGGTAGCAGGCTTCTCCCCTGCTGGTCGAGGAGGGGCACAAGGCGCGGGTGTGCCCCAAGCCCATGCACTTAAAGCAGCGCATGGGCCTTTCCTCCAGCAGCAGGACGCGCACGACGCTCCACCCGACCAGGAGCTTGCCGGCCTCCACAAGCACCCTGGACGCCGCCGCGGGAAGCGTCATGTGCACGGCGCCTAGACCCCCCCAATTCCTCTGTATCTCCCCGACCTTAAGGTCCTCCAGCCTGCAGTTGGCCTTTGCTGCCACGACCGTCATTACCTCCGTCCGGGACACCGAATCGTCGAGGCCGACAATTCGAATGTCTGCCTTTTTAGTCGGGATCGCGCCCATGGCAACTCCAGCCAACGCCACCTCGAGCTTCTGGGCCAGTTCAGCGGCCTTCTCCTTGCTCTGGCCCGGCAGTTCGATTTTCCGGGCTCCTGTAGCCGTCGGCCTCACCCGCACGTCACCGATACCCATATCGGGCAGGGCGACGTGCTCACGCGCCTTTAGCATTACCTCCCTGTAACCAACCCCCTTACTGGCTGCAGCATCCTGCAAAGTCACGATGACCGCAGCCGATTGGGGGGCGGGAGGTAACTTCTGCCCCGCTGGCTTTGGTGGGGCTCTGGGTGCCGTGGAAACCGCGGTTGAGGCCTTAGGTGTAGCCGCCGGGGCCCTTACGGCCTTCTTCTTTCGGCCCACCACTGTGGACCACGCTACCTCACCATTCTCCACCGCTGAGACCGGTAATGCGGCCCAGTTAATCCCCAATGGGGCGATCACAGGGACCGGGGGCGCATTCGCAACCGGTTTGCCGCACTAGTCCCTCCACCTTTCTTCTTGTCTCCGGCCAGGGACGGACGAAGGGACGGCTCTGGGGGAAGACGCCTCTCCAGATTCTCCACACGTGCGTTCAGCATGTTGCCGAACGACGTGCGGAGAGTGTCGACCGCCTCGGTGAGGGCCTGCCGCCACTCAGGCTGCACAGGTGCCGGCATGGGGGGAGGAGGAGGAGGCATCACCTTTTTGGCACTAGCCTCCCTCCGCCACGCCAGGTTCTCCGCCTCCAAATCTTCGATCCGACGGCGGAGGGTCTTTGACTCCCTTTGGAGTATGCGGTTCTCCTCCCCTTCCGTGCGGTCCACCAGGGACTCCACCACCTCTTGGAGAGTCCTGGCAGCGTCCTTCAGTGCCTTGATGCACCTGGTACTTATTTTATTGGACTTCTTTGCCGTCTCAAATATACACGCTACGCTTGAGCCGGCAAGAGCCTTAAGACGTTGAGCGTCCAAAGCATATACATCCACTGGGGGTACCTCCTTTAGGGGTACCCCCTCTCTCTCCGAGTCGGAGCTCGGCAAAGAGCCGGCAACCGAGCCGGCAGCCGAAACAGCCGTGGAGCCAGCGGCAGAGCCCGGGACAGACTCTGCAGCGCTCAAAGCGCCAGTCAGGGCCCGGTCAAACGACCCGTCAGCTTCCCCCATTACCCCCCGACCACTCCCTCGCATCCGAGCAGTCCCTCTGCCGCGCGAGCTCACTTTAGGAGCCGCACCGTCCTCCACCTCCGTGTCAGAAGAGTCAACAATCTTCCCCGCTCCTCTGACACACCTCACACGAGAGGATTTGGTTACTTTTTTTGCGTTCATGGCTCACCGGTGACCAGACGGCCACACAGTGACCAAGACGCAAAAAACACAAGTCCAAACAACGTGCCAAGTCAAGGAAATAAAAGAAACAGTTCGAGAAAACAATGCCAAGCCAAAAAGAAAGAAATCAACGCCAAAGTCCAAAAAACAAGCCAAGTCGGGTTCGAAACTAGTTCAGCAATCCGTAAGCACGCCAGGTCAGTAAGAAAGATCGAAACAACACCAAGAACCACCCCTACAACAATGCCAAATAAACTATAAACAACGCAGGTAAGCTAATTAAATTCATAAGTTCGCCTACCCCACCGCGATAGATTCTAACAACACGGAGCGAGCGCAAATACGTCCGTCCCGCTAGAATACCGCGCGGACACCATTTATTATGTAGACCAAAACTCTAAATACGCAGATGGAAATTAAAATGAATAGTTGGATATCTATCTACTATTAATTTTCCATTATTGTTTCCATTTCCCAATTATTAAGTTTAGATAAAAAAGCGATTTTAATACCCTAAATCGAATAATATTCATTTAAATGCCTATGACCCGAGAACAGTTTCACTTGCATCATCATCTCTTTTAAGTAAACATCCCTTTTTTCTTAAAGTCTTTTCTATTTCGAATACTTTTTCTTTACCTGGTATATACTTTTCACATGTAGTACTTACTGTCTATATATGTATGTAGAAATCTCCCTGCCCATCGTATCATGGTCTCATAAGATCACATCATTTTTTTTCTCTTTTGCTACAGAATATCGTGCAGGCTTTAGTCAGCAGGCAGAAACCTTGACTAAAAAAATATATCTCACTGTATGTGTCGGTAGAATTATTGTTTGTCTAGTTCATATCTACGCCTACAGTGTGACGGTAATTCTGAATAATCTGCTGATTTCGTGGCTCAACTGTACGCCTTAACGTTGTTTTTCCAGCTGCTCTCGAGTTCCTTATTGGCGCTCATACAAATTCTATTTTGCCTATCGCCCAGCCATGCCCCGTTTGAACATGAATTCGAATGATAATATTGAATCAATTTTAAAGGTTATTACTAATATAATTTAATACTGATCCGGTTTTCAATTCAGTTTAATTAGTTTAGTTGTATCCGTAATTTAAAAAAGTTACCTGTAGCGGCGTTGATATTCATTTATTTTTTGAAATATTATTAGAAATTGGAGTGTTAAGTATGATGGTGGATATGCGAGTAGAGGAAGACCGAAAAAGGTGTGGATGTGCGTAAAAGGTGTGAATACTGAGATGACATTTGATAGGAGAGAGTGGAAAAAGAAAACATGTTGTGCCGACCCTACTTAGGTGGGATAAGGGTAATGATGATGATTATTATTAAAAATTAAAATACAAATTATTGAAAAAGATTTATTAATGATCGTGCATCGCCAAAGCCTTTTTCTTCAATTATTATCTAATTTTGTATATTATGTCTACAAGTTTAATAGTTTTAGGTAAACATTTCGATATGAAAGTCATCAATACAGTTTAAAAATAATCACCTGGGGTTTTCGGCAGAATATTTTATTCATAATCTTGGGTTATTTGACTCTATACTTAGTGATATTGGTGGTATTTTATGTCGTATAGTTCCAGTTATTATGCACAAGTGAAGTGGATGAGAAATAATACAACGGACCATGAATTCTGTGACGCCACAAAAACTCTACTTAAAGTTTTAATAAGGAAGCCACCACCTTGTTAGAACATTGAAATGATTACAAGAAACTTGTAATATTATAATTACCTAGTCGACAATGGCGTTAATAAACTACGAGATTGGGTGCCAAAAATAAAACTAAATAAAGAATCATCTATATAGGTATATATATTTGTAGATATAAGATCGGAGTAAAGGTTTGAACCGTGGCGTGGCAACGCGTCGGGACGTCTCGGTCCGTACAAATGAAGATGGATCGCGGTATTCGGCTGTTTATTCACTCAGTAATAAACAATGTAATTAACGTCTCAGAAATAATAATGAATCGTTTACTTCGTATACTTTACAAGAATAATTTGTACCTAATATTTAAAAGGAAAATACAAACTGAACGTATGCGTGTCAATTACGAATGTTATGAAATCGTAACTCGAATATTTCGTCAAAGACATTTAACTTGTCGTAGAGGATTTGTTACCCAATTAAATGTTTGTGTATTTAATATAATTCTCGCGTATCTCTAACGGTTTGTATAGCGCAAGCTGAGATAACTTTCAGTTATAACTTATTCAGATGCATAAGGCTACTGGAAAGTTTCAGCAAAATCTGTTTAGTGATTTTTGCGTGACAAACTATTAAACCTACATCCTCGCAATCTTTTTGTTTATACAATTATGTTGTGATCTTGGTGAACTTAAGTTTCTAAAAATGGATTGACCTTTTTTGTGTTTATATTTTCAGAAATAAGCAAACAGTAAACAGATTCGAGGAATTTTTCGTAACATTTTAACATTTTTCGCAGCAATATCAGACAATACTTTTATGTGATTGATATTTATAAAACTATACATACGAGACACTCTGACGGATTTATTATATCCATGATGGCTGCATTTCAGTAAGTTACACAGTGCTTCTAAGTTTGGAATCGCCAATGCCACGTATTCTGTTCTTCTGTTAGGAGGGAATAATACATTCGCAGGATGGTGTTTTTATTTCAAAACATATATTTAAATAAGTAATCCATTCTTTTGATCTCATAAAGGTACAAACACATAACCCGAGGCGACATCTTCTCAAAGTTGTCACCCCCTATAGTAAACATTTTAAACGCATAGCGACATACCCGAGGGTAGGTATAAAAACATCGAGTGTCTTTGTGAGATGCAATGTAAATTTTAGATTAAATATTACAGCCTGTTCGAGGAATGAGGGTGCTATATTTTATAGCCCGTTTAAGACACTGATTAATTACAAAATACTAACTGATATCAGCGGCTTAACTCTCATAAAAATGATATTATATGTATTTATTTGCTTAGCTGTAAGGAAAACTGTAAGCATATGTAGAATCAATAAAACTCTGTAAATTTTTCTATCTATCAATAAATATTTTCTTAAAGTAGGTTTAGCTGTTTCGGAAATAATTCCAGACCAACCACAAATACTTTAATCCTATTTATTATTATATTACTTATTTAATATAACATAATTTAATTTTTCCATATTATCAATATCTATATATAGTATGCTTTTTCCTATTATTGTTATTATTAGTATTCATCGCACTGTTGACTGATGTATTATCCACAATTATAAATAAATAAATAATAAGTAAATGAATTAATTAGCAGGGTATGTACAAATATTTCTTCTAACGTAGTCCTTAATAAGGGTTGGTCAGCACCGAACCTTTTTCAATTTTTATTACAATTGATTACAAAAGGTAAAACTAGGTTTTTTTATTTCCAAGGGGAACGCTAATTCACACTAAGTTAGGTTTATTTAATTATGTACTCTACAAGAACAAATCGTTGGTAGAAACGGTTAAATTAGGCTTATTAAATAAATATTCTATATACTACTTTAAAAAATACATTGTTTCGGATATACGATACGAATTACAAGGCTACTAAAAAAAGGTTCACAGTTATTTGACGTACAATGTTTAAGGGGTCGACTGTCAAACAGTTTGTAAGACATTACCGAGATGTCCCCTCAGATGCAAACATGACAAACCCTATGTTAAAATGCGGTTATGTAGCTGTTTGTAACGGCATCTGGAACA
Source organism: Antheraea mylitta (assembly GCA_014332785.1). Classification (NCBI taxonomy): domain Eukaryota; kingdom Metazoa; phylum Arthropoda; class Insecta; order Lepidoptera; family Saturniidae; genus Antheraea; species Antheraea mylitta. The sequence continues at coordinate 594,303 of JACEII010000071.1, read as the reverse complement.
GTCTAACTACTACTTAAAGTTTTGATCTTGAAACTGTTTGTATGTTTATTGTAATATATGTTTGTATCAAAAATGTTTTCTTATGAGAAATAGTACATATATTTTATATATGACTTATTACATTTTAAATTATTCAAAATCAGATTTTAGCTGTTCATAAGATTTACATTTTTTTTATAAATCTTCATAATTTAAACAAGTAAAATTTGAATATCATAAAATGTAACTAAAAAAATATGAATACAAAATTTGCACGGTGTATAAAAACAGGAAATTAAAAAAAAATGAAAACGATTAACATTGGATTTAGTTCATTTTGAAATGTAACGACCTAATTAATACTAGGTATACTATAATCATATTTACAATGTATATTTTTTTAATCAAGACATAAGTAACACCGGTATTTAATTTATAAGATTACAAGTAGTAATGTTTACAATAAATATAGACTAACAAAATAATACAATAAGTATAGAGAATTGCATAAAATTATATTAGGTACATTCGTTTATACGCAAGATGTTGAGTTATCTACTTATTAATAGGGATGTGAGTTTAATGAAAAAAATCGATTAATTAGGAATCGATTTTTCTTTTTTTAAATAATAATCGATTTGTTAAAAATCGATTTTATTGAAAATAAATAATCGATTTTTTCAAAAATCGATTTTTATAATATTTAAAAATAGACATGCTTTCCATATTCCTATAATAAACCTAAAGATTTAAAATAACAATTTATCAGATTAAGAATCACATAAAATTATACGTATTAAAAATAACCAGTTCAAAACAAAATAAAAGTGAATGTTCCTTTAAACTTTCAAGGTAAAGAATATAGAAACTAAATACCATAGAAATTTTCAGTACTATTAAACATTATATCGTAATAAAAATGAAATGATAAACATCCTAACAAAATGACAACATTATTAATTCTAACTGTAAAATTCAAAACAATGAAGTTCTCTTTTAAATTTTCATATTAATTATAGTGTTACTGAGAAAATTAAAATTGAAGAATTTGTTTATTGAATATTTTCAATAATAATTTATAGTTTTGTAAACTTATCGATGTCGAGTTTAACATAAGACATTTTTAGTAAACATGTTGTACTCGCATGACAGACCTTTTTAGTTTTATTGAAAGTTTTAATTTTACAGAGAGCGGCTGTCATAAGAACCACAACAATCATTATAAGATATAGTAACTCATGTTACTTGTAAGGCAGTGGGATGTTTTCATTCTATGTTCTTTTTAAATTTGTAGTTTCACTACAAAATTTTTCATTCTATCGAATAGGACATGCATATTACTGTGGTATTATTCTTTTTCGTTATAAAATACTTTCGCCAGCCGCTTTTAGGTGTTTTGTGGCTAGAAAACATTTAAAATTTTTACAAACATATTATCACACTATGCTCACTCTTTAATTGTAAATAATAATGAACTTATTTTGAGTTTTTTTCATCCGTCGCATAGATGTTTATAAAAATCGATTAAAATGTGTAATTTATATAATCGATTTTCAAAAAATCGATTAATATGAAAATAAACATCGACAATAAAAAATCGATTATAATAAAATAAAAATCGATTTAATTAAAAATCGATTATTTTTTAACATCCCTACTTATTAATACGTGAAGGGAAAACCTTGTTTTCTTTTTTAAGCGAATTGCGAGAACGAATGAACGGGAAATTTAGGATAGTTAAAATTGATATGGAGAAGAAGTGCACAAAGCTAATTTTTTACATAAAATGCATTAAAACACATCTTATTAATTAAAATATATATTACACACTCTACTGCTTGAATGACACACAATATATACAAACATTTTAATGAAAAATACGTATCGCTATGCGTCATTTTACTCTTACGTTCCAATTACCTTTTTTCATCCTACATTCAATATTTTTAACATGACTTACGTTTAATACCCTGCATGCTCTTTGAAATGAACTGGTCAAATATTAGGTTAATTTTATAATAATATTCTATATAAATTCATAATATACATAAGTAATTAGTTGAACTAAAATAATTATTACTTTTTTGGTCTTATTGAATGTAAAATGAATTATAGTCAAGTCTCGATCACTAGGCGCCTACTATGTAATGTTAAATAAATTAATAATTATCCATGAAGATCGTAAGATTCACAATGTAATACAAATTAATAGTACCTGGACGACCGAGCCTGGCTCGATTCCTTAAAAAACATTTTTAAATTAAAATAAACTGTTAGGTTTGCCTCACACAATTAGCATTTTTTCCAAAAAAAAATAATTTAAAAAGACATCACTTTTGTTGTCATTCAGATTCAAACTGGAGTTAAACGGATTTTCGAAGCAACCGATTTCCATCTGAGCTATTTCTGTTTTGATAGCGGTGGCGAAATTTACCTACATATGCTAGCTATATTTTTTCATTGCCTGAAAACTCTGTTACAAAGTTTTCTATAAATGAAATCTAGCTAGATCGATTTATCGTCCCTGAAACTACCTACATACTAAGTTTCACGGAAATAGATGAAACCGTTTCCGAGATTCTGAATGTATAACAATATAAAAATATACAAGAATTGCTCGTATAAAGGTAGTAGATAAAATACTATATAAAAATCAGCATCAAAATTATTTCGAATGACATGATGGTTTACTCAGAAAACGCTGTTATTAACTTAGATCATTTTAATGAAGCGACTGCATGTTGGTTAGAAGACAATTAAAAACATTATTGCTAGTATAATTTAACAATTAGAGAAACGTTATACCGTTAACGAATATTTATCTCTTTCATGATGTTTAAACAACAGCTTTTTTAAGCATAGTAACGTATTTAATCAAATGCGCATTTATAGATATAGCATAGAGTAAATATTCATCAAGAAAAAAACATAATGTTATGTTTGTAAGTTAGCGATTTCTTTTAAAGTTTATGAACAACTTTTTGGTTCCTTTATTGATGTAATCTATAATTCTCAAATTGTTTTAAATTAACTAATGCAACATTAGTGTGTACAGATTTATAAAATGATCTTTTAATGATAATCGAAGTGGATTTGTTTAAAAAGATAATTGTATTTTTGTACCATATAATATATTATAATTCTTCTGTCCGTATATGACTGAAATTTTCTTAAACGGCTGAATAGATTTTGATGAATTTTTATTAGTGTTTGAACACTCATAATATGGGTGAATTCAAGAATGGATTTGATTCACTATTGGATCCGTTAGGTGTTACTACGGTTGAATTTCAGGATTTTTTAATTTATTAAAGCAGGACAACGTCCGCCGTATCTGCTAGTACATTATAAATAGTAACAATTTAAGCAATCTATGTATAAAAGGGGCATCAAAAATGTTTCTGTTAACATGATAGTTCCTTGAACTTAAAAAAAGGCTGTAAATAACTTGAGAAGTAATATAGTCAATTCTTCATATTAACATGTACATAGAATGAACTAATTTCCTACCGAATTAATAATGCTATAGATGAATAACAAAACAGAACGTTTTAAAACTTTCCGAGAGAGTAGGAGCCATGTTTCACCCCCGCTTGCATCCTGTATATACACATTACATATCGTTATGTCGTGTTTGTTCACCGCTAAACAACAGCTCTGTGCGGTTAATTTGTAATTATTCTCCGCATCAATTTACCTTCATTTAGTTAACCGTGATTTTGCATCTAATTTCACATAATTTGTCGACAGTAGTGAAGTTATTATTTAAACTGTGCAATTTCGTTTAGCTAAATAATAATAGTTAAAAATAGTTTTTTCTTGTTTAATGCCTATTTATTTACTACTAGCCTCTGCCCGCTGCTTCGTTCGCGTGGGATAGTTACTTTGGGTTAACGCTAACACGCAGCGGAAGCTCTCAAGGTGAAAAAAGATCCCGAATTTTAAACATTCTTCATTGGTGTTCCACTCTTATTGCTCTTAGCGTGATGATATATAGCCTATAACCATTATCGATAAATAAGCTATATAACATTGAAAGAATTTTTCAAATCGGATTAGTAGTTCCTGAGATTACCCCCTAAAACGTCATAAACTCACAAACTTTACCTCTTTATAATATTAGTACAGATTATACTTGAGACCCCGGTAGATGTTATCCTGATTTGATAAAAAAAGAAATCAGAACGCAGTGCCTCCTATCGTGTCGTATTATAAATTGAAACCATTATTGAATCCACCTTTGTGTTTTTGTGTGGATTAACATACAAAAAAATCATCAAAATCTGTCCAGTAATTTAGAACAAGTTCAGTCACATACATATAGAAAAAAAATAAAAAGATATACATTTTAAAACGAGTTCAGTCACATACATACATACAGAAAAAAAATTATAAAACATTTTTAATGTTGTGTCCAGAACTAACTGAACGCTACTTCTGATCTACGGTCACATCCTTAGAGATCCTTAGTTCGTGTTTTGTTTAAACGGATTCTTTTATAATTCTCTATTGTAGTACTTGTATTTTTATACCATTCATTATTTCAATGAACAATTAAATCTATATCGATTATTATTTTAAAATATTTCTGGTAAGTGTAAAGTATATAATGTAATCAAAATAATTATTGTTACTAAATGAGATAAAACACAGCGTAAATTTTATAAGAGTATTGTTTTCCTATAACTATAACGATTTATCAAGCACGATGTAAACCGGAGATGTATACTGCCGGCCATGAATATTGTCTCAAAATATAAATATTAGGCAACATTATTTTATACTGGATCCTCACTTTTTAATTCAATAAAGCTATGAGCACTTCTTAAGTATTATAAAACGATATTAAAATAATTACTAGTTACTAAATAACAAGGTAGTAGGGCTGATCACTTGGCTAGGTACCAGTTTAAAGTTGGAAATTTGTCATAGTGCATATTTAGATGTAGTGTGTTTACCATCTTAGACAAAATCTAAAAATCACTTACGAAGAAATCACTTACGACTAAAAATCACTCAAATCACTTACGATTAGTTATTTTGAAAAAGCCGCGAATCATACCATCCGTTAGTGGTATCCGCCGCACAATACGAACCCGTACCGAACGCTGCGCATTATTATAGACGTCCGCGACATATTTTAATCGACCCTCCCGATGAAATAACGGCAGTGAACGATCAGTACCAGCCTGTCTTTCCAAACAGAGCTTGTTCACGGCCACGCCCGCGTAAATTTCGCTCTCGCACACCAGATTAGGCACCCCTCGGCAGCGGCTCAAGTCTAGGTTCGATCCCTCGGCAGGGAGCCCTTGAGTGCGTTACTTGCGCGATACAGTGATACAAAAATTTACATCACTGCTACAACACTACACGATCACCCCCACACACGTGCACGCTACACGCTTACACATGGAAGTGGAAGGGTTTTATTTTTATCCCTTATCGAACTGGAAAAACTCTAATCTTCCGATAAAAATATATATATATATATATATGGAGGGGTTGTTGAGGCGTGTATGCTTGGTACACATATGCGTCTCAACAACTCAAACATATATGAATAGTTAGCTAGGATAGCTAAGATAGGTCACGAGTTTGTATGTAACAGGCAACAGCCAAGCCGAGGTGTGCCGTGCACCCTTGAGCTAGTTGCCCAAATAAAATCGGCTGAGTGCCTTAAGCGCTCGCCTTAGTAGTTCGGTGAAGCTGTTAAGACCTTATCAATAGCGTAGTCAGTTCGAAAAAAAAAAACAAAATCTAAAAAAATAGCATTGAAACAATTCAGTTGAGGATACAATATATTAATACACTGTTCGCGGTAAAATACAATCACCGCGTTTATGTATCCATTTATCAATATACTTTTATTAACTTATGAATATACGGAGAAAAGATGTTTTTTTTAATTAATAAATATAATAGTCACGATTTAAAGTTAAAGAAGCTGGCTGCTTAATGTTTCACGTAAAATAAATATTTTTAAAGATATTTATAAAACACAGTATTTATATTTTTATGTTCTGCCTTCGTGTGATTAAAAACTATTAAATCTTTATTATATATTAAATATGTACTCCTTCTCACAAGAAAGATCTACTGGGGATCTACTGGTGTATGCTACTCAAAAATGGGGTGAGCCTATTGAGAGACATGGAGAGGCCTTTGTTGAATCTCTTGACATTTCCCAGGCCTTTGAAAAGTGTGTTGCGAAAGCCCATGGAACATTAGCGAAGGGTTGCTTGTCTTGTAGTTTTTTATCGGCTACACTTTGGAGAATGTGCACAAGATCTGCACCAACTAATTCCACCGTCTCCATTTTATCTCAGGACTACCAGACGCCGTGCGGGCCTCTAATCGTTCGTAGTTGTCATACCATTCATCTGGATGAACTATTTTGCATCGTCATGTATTAGGAGAACTGCGAGGAAATGGAATGCGCTGCGTCCGTCTGTTTTTCCTGAGGTGTATGACGAATTAATCTTCAAAACAAGAGTGAATGTGCTTTTACTGGGTGAACGCATTACATCCTAGACCTCGTCTTCACTTTCCATCAGGTGTAACTGAGGTCAAGCGTCACACAGTGTATTATAAAAAAAATATATATATAGAGTTAAATGGTAATCGATTAGTAAACGATGAGTTAAGTATAGGCAAGTAATCAGTTTGTTTTATTAATAATTAGTGATCAATTATTATCTGTAGACACAATTTATGAATTACACTAAGGTGAAAGGTTATCTTAGTTTAATGGTACACATATTTACACATACATAACTTGTGCGCCCGGCGGACGTTCTCCCGTCCTGATAATAAAAAAAAACCTTGACAAACTTAGACTTATACTTAGACCTTCCTCCTGAATTACTTTATCTTCTGATGAACCGCATGAAAATCCGTTCAGTAGTTTTGAGTTTATCTCGAACAGACACAGACATGGCAGATGACTTTTTTTATAATATATAATGATATTGAATTACCTGTTACTTGCTTGAACTAATACTTTAAATGGCTCTCTAGCCAAAGTCTACTTTCAGCTACAAATAATCAAAAGTTAAGTAGGTTTTCTTCTAGAGTTAACTGATGACAATAATACTGCAATAAAAAATCAAATTAAACTACAATTAATGAGTTACGTACGTAAATACGTACCAAATGTTGATAGCATTTATTTTGTAATCTTTCTAAGAAATAAAGTACTAAATCGATTTAAGTCCACTAACATGTACTACTTAAACGAGAAAGTTTATTATTGTTAGGTTAAGTTTACGTCCGTCCCGTGGATACTGTCCGCAAGTGTAGCAGAAGTTTCTTGAGCTCGTTTCACGGGCCATAACGCGGAATGCGTTCCGTCCGCCATTTTGCGGGACGCTTGCATGTGAACTGCAGTTTTATATTCAACAGACGAGATTGAGTTTGCCTTGTAAATTTTATTTCATTCGCTATAAAGACTTTACGTATATTGTTTTATATGTAGAAACTTTACGGGACTTTGTTTTTTTTAAAACTCAAAGTTTATATACGTAAAGAATAATAAATTTTCAACGTGAGAACTTATAGGGTATGAAAATTACTTTGCGGCTTAATACATATAGAACTTAAATATAAATGGGCTCGGTTCGTGTGTATGACGGCGCAGATGCGGTCGGGTTGTAATCATAACGAAAATTACGCCTTGTAAGTCATCTTGCGCCCGCCTGCGAATGATTACATTAAGCATTATTGTATACACGAAATTCGCCGATGTAGCGAACTCAACAAATAGGGTAATTATTTATCACTAGCATTTTGCAGTAAACTTGGCTTGCTTCATTATATATTTGACTTATCTCTCGGAAAGAGTAGTTTTTCCTGCATAATTGTACTCTATGTTATTCTTTGTGAAAAACGTATGTGAAAATTTTAATTCAGATTGGTTGTGTAATCACCAGGTATTGGCGATTTAAAACTTTAAGGACATCCACAGTTCTATATATTTCCCACGTAGATTAAGACTACAAGAACGTTTCTTAAGTTCAGATTTCCTCACAATGTCAGCCGACGCGACAGTGCAACAAAATTGAGATTAATAAATATGCGCGAATTTTGGAAAATTTGTTGGTACATGTCGGGGTTTGAATCTGCAGGCATTGGATAGCTATTCCACCGGTCAAACCACTAGATCACCACATTTTTTTTGGCAATATCCATTCATTATCACTAACTTTCATGCTTATAATATTGATAGGATAAAAGGATTATATACTAATAATAATATTAATATTCCAATTTACGAAGAAATCCATAGACTACATAAAATATTTAAAAAAAATGAAAACTTCTAAATATTTCCATATACTACAATAACAATGATGGCCGCCATCGCATGCGGTCTCTCGCATATAATTCACAGAACAACGAAAATTCATCTTCTCGGTTTCTAACATATTATGTCTTCTTGGATCATTTTTTTTATGAATAAGAAATTACAGAATTTTGGCGTAAAATTGTCAGTGTATCTTTTCTGCCAGCATATTAGTAGTAGTACTAAATTGAAAGATTACAATATTTTATTCCTACATGTTGTTATAACCTAACATATAGTGACATTATCATCATAGTTAATAATAAAATATATATGTATTGCATGGAAGTATTTCTGATTAATTTACGAAACTACTAAACCGATTTTGTTAAGACTTTTACAAGTCTGTAAAGGGTTAAAAGATAAACATTACAATAATTAAAAAAACAAGCCCGAAACCAATTCACATGAAACGCGCAAGTCTTATGCAATAATAAAATTATTTTCACGAAAGCAAAGTTGTGGGCATAACTAGTCCTGGAACTGGAACATGTTCGTAAATAGAAGAGTTTCCAATACACAAAACGATATTATACAATCGACGAATTATCTAAGCTACCCGCGTATGCGCTGTCGCGCTTTGTTTATTTTCGTCATAATATAAAGAGAACGGTAATGAAACCGTGTCAAGATACTGTTTTACCTGTTTAATCATCTCTTTTATAATTATCAACGTGCATTAGTGATTTTCTTGTATTCTTGTTATGTAACCAAAGAGTGGTAGATTTTTAGTATCACAAGATGACTGCATAAATACTCACTTATGGTAAGGACAACGCAATTCAAAAATAAACCTTTATTCAATGTTAAAATTTTATAATAATATTATGTATTATTATAAAATTCTACACACATAAAATATATGCAATGTAAAAGTATTAGGTACAATTGCAATATTAGGTACAATACCGAAACAATTTAGGAATTCAACGCCGAAAGGGATCCCAACTTAGCATGTTCTTCAGCAAATTGTCATAGCGCTGATTTTTAACTAGACCCACATTAAGAATGATAGGCTAGGAAGAGTTAAATGCCACTTCTACTATCCTTTATAATATGACTCGTCAATCCTTTCACACGGAAATTATATTTGTGAAAAATTACTCTGAATAAAAATGCATTATCAAGTTCATAAATTCTTTATTTTTGTATATTATATTTATTCCTTATTTATGACTTGATATTTTTGCCCTATATTTTGAGATTGTTCCTAGTTTACTAATTCTGTATTCTGTTTCTCTAGCGATTAAATATTCCAGATCTGCTCAACGAAGAATATATCGCTGTGTCTTGAATTATGCAGGTCCAAAAGTAATGGATTAAAGTACGTTACTGTCCATGATTTATATGGTATGGCAGTACTGAAAGCTGTGTGTTTATGAGATCTGTGACTATTTGCCGACGCTGCGTCCGGCCTTGTTTACTCTGTGCAGTTAGGATTGTGTAATTTTCAATAATAAATCCTTAAAATTAGTAGCATGGGTTAGTTTCATCATTTCGTATAGGGTCATTTAAATTACTGCATTAAACACTCTACTTCAATAAAATTGTTTTGGGGTTAATAAATATAATTATCACTCGTTATTTCAAAGTTCTATGGACCTTTTAAAGATTGCAAACGAGGAAAATCGTTAAAAAACCATGTATAATTCTAGAAAATTCATTTTGACTTCTTACGCTTCCTTAGTAGGGACGGCATAACAGGTTTTTCTTAAATTAATTTGGTGGCTGTATTTTAGAGGCATCTTTTACATAGTGCCTAGAATACACTTGCGCATAAAAAGCCGCATATAGTTTGGAACGTCGCCAAGAACAATGGCTTTATTTTCTTGTAACACGTCACTAACTTCCGCAACAACGCCACCTGCTGGGACCACTAATTAATTAACTCACGAAAATATAAAATAGTGGTTGTTTCCATAAACAACGGAGAATATGAAGAAATATGAATGTGTATAAAGAAACAAAGTTACTAGATTTTTTTCTTTCTTCATTTAACACTGATGAAGTTGAGGCGTTAAGGAAATTCTACTAGGCGACAAGTAGTCTTTTAGCAAACAACACCGTTTAAGTCGAAAAAGGCAATTTTTACTTCTAAATGTTATAAATATTCTCATGTTGAGTCAGAAAATATATCACATTTTGAACATTTCAACCAATAAGGGTCCAGTATTGAAATCACTAATTACTGCATGAAAATAAATACAAGATATTATGCTGATCATCAACCTGTGAGAGACCGATTGCAGAATCATAGACCTCTTCCCGAAGGAATATATGTACATAATCACCACGCATACATTGGTGATTTCAAACTCTGAAAAATCCACAGTTCTATGTTTTCCCACATAGAGTAGCACTATCAGAACATTTCTCCTCGAGATGTTTTCTTTTGTAAGCCGATTGTATTACCAAATTAAATTAGTAAAAAGTACGCGAATTCCAAAAAATTCGTTAGTACCTGTGGACATAGAATAGATACTCCAAAGGACTAATACAAGATATGCAATAAAAAAAATCCTTATTCTGAAATTAGTCAAATTTATTTGAGCAGTGTTGATTGCTAAACGAAGAAGTGTAACTGCCTAAACAAGCTATAGTATTAATGATATATTTTCAGTGATCTACTATAAGCTATGGTACTACAACAACGTTTGTTGTCACGGAAAATACTGTTTACACGGACAATACATCTCTTCCAATGTTCTTTACATTAGATATATCCGTGAAAGAGATAAAAACGACTGGTATATGGGAGCTAATCGATGTAACGTCGGAAACAAACTCGAGAACACCTCGAGGTAATCACCTGGCCGTTCCCACGCTAGCTTATTCTAATAATCTGTAATTATATGAGCGTCGCCTTCACCCGGAAATTTAGTTTCAACTCCATTTTATATAAATCGTTGGAATTATTTTGGAAGGTAATGTCATACTCATATTAGTTGTATCCACGGATTTATACCCTTGTTTTACGCATATTGCTTTAATACTTAAAATATTATTAACATTTTTTAATTACTGAAGTGATAACTTTTGTAGGAGCGTTCAGCGGATTTTTGCAGAAGTTTGTGTCATGACATGCTCCGTCAGCATGACGTATTTTACCTGCGTGGCTTGTGTCAGACTAGAGACGCGTAGTGTCCCCTACACTATGTCTATGTATAAGTGATATTGATATTTTGCAGTTCATAATATTAAATTAATTATTAATAAAGATAGGTTAATAGACTTCATAAAAAATTATATAATTATTGCTTCAAGTGCTAATGTTAATAATTTCAATAAAGAAACTATAAAATTTAAATATTATTGTATACATTACAATTAGTATGAAAATTCAAAACAGAACACACACATTTTATTGTTTTGAGTTTCAACTTCTGTCGGCAGTCCATATGACTGCTTCGACTTTTTTTTTATACTTCGCGGTTGACCACAGTCTCACCAGATGTTATATGATAATATGGTCTAAGGTAATAAACACGATAAACCTAGAGGGGATCGGGCTCTCAAGTGCAGTTGCCAGAACACAACAAAAGGTGCTTGGAGACAGATTTTCAACTTGAGGGTGGCAGCTAGCCGTGCAGACTTACAAAAAACCCTACCAGTTACCATAAAGCAAATTTGATTATAATACAAAAAAGTTTTAATTTTGAGTTGATAATTTTTTTTTTATTTTGAGTTGATAAAATCTGCATGTAAAAAAAAACGAGAGAGTGAGTGATACGGAAGAGAGTCGAGAGATAGTAAAGATATTGGAAAATTGTTCATAATCATATTCAATTGTTCAATTGCTATTTATTCTATTTGATAACAAATGGTCATAATATGAAGGGAAGATTGGGACTGGTTTTCTTCATTAGTAAGCCCTAGCTCAGCCAAAGCAGCTAGCTAGCTTTGTTATAAAATATTGTACACAGATACATGTGTACACAGATTTCAGTAAAAGTGGTATAGAGATATAAAATATTTTTTTTTTATATTCCTAAAAATATTATAGACGATTCTGGTACCTTATCAATGAATGTTATAATCAATTGTTGTACATTACTTAAAACTTTAAAAAATACTACATTTGCCCGCGACTCCGTTCACGTGGAACCTAATTTAAAAACATTGACTAATAAAATCATCTAAATATGTCAAGTCTATTTACTTATCTACTTTTTCTCGTACTTAAATCGTGTCGTCATTAAAATTACAATAACCTTTAATAAACCAAACCGATTTTAAGGAAACGAAGACTAAATTATACTCGAAGATATGTTTTATAATTTTTAGCAGTGAATCAGTGATGCGTGGTCGTATAATAATTCTAATTCTAAGACACCTGCAGCATTTTTTTTACAAAAATTCCATACATATAATAATAAAAGAAACCTAACGTGCCTGCACTTTTTAAATTTTTGTGAAAAAAATTGCTTCAGATGTCTTAGAATTGGCAATAAATACATTTCAATCAATTTTAGAAATGTCTGTCGATGTGTTTTTATAACGACGCATCAGTGAATCACTGCTAATCAAGTTCGGCCTTGCGTGGAATACTGTTCGCACCTTTCGGACTGTTCCGCAAAATACCTCTTGGATACCCTGGACAGGTTGCAGAGACGGGCTATCCGTATTGTGAAAGACGCAGATCTAACAGTGGATATAGAGCCGCTTCGGTTGCGCAGGTATATATCCTCACTGAGTGTGTTTTACCGTCTGTATCACGGCGAGTACTCCGACGAGTTATTTAACTTAATCCCTTCCTCCCCTTTTCACAACCGAACTACACGTACTGGGCTTCGTAGCAACAGTTTTACGATAAATTGTATCTGGGCACGAACTAAAAAGTTCGTATCGTCTTATCTTTGCTGTACCGTGAAGCTATGGAACAATCTCCCAGCCAGTGTGTTCCCTCCTTCCTATGATATGGAGTCTTTCAAGCGTGAAGAGACACTTACACAGGCCGGTATGACAGCGGTGACCGGCGATGGATAATCTGTCTCTTGCTGGTTGCCAATGTTTTTAGATTATACTATGCCTACCATCAGGCATAGCACAGTCACTTTGTCATGCAGCAAATAAAAAAAAATTATAAATCTTATCTTCGAGTAGCATCTAGTATTTATTTCTTTTAAATCGGTCAGTCTATTAAATGTTATTGTAATTTTAATGACTACACGATTTAATCTATACTAAAAATACTATTTAGTTACACAAGTAGAAAACCCACTATAACATTATTATAGTACAATTTCTAAACAGTCTATATTTGGGTAGAGGTATTAGAATTGTGCCTATAGAATATAATAATTTGTGGTATCGAACGAGGCCTATGAATTATTCCTTGTTAATATCAGGGTTGTCGGTTGACTCCGTTACCCAGTAATTTGGAGAATAATTTATTGCTTTACACTTAAATAGACGAGTTGTGTTTGGAAATCGATATTATTTTCTATAATACACACGTCGTTGTTAGAACTATTATTTCATTTGGGTGCTTATGAATATTCTAAAATTTTGTTTGGGTTTCGTTTGGTAATTTTATAAGGCTGTTAGAAATTATTATTTGTACATATATACAATATATTATATACTCTTCTATTCTATTGTAAATTAGAAATAAATTTAAGTCACTTTTAGTTAAGTTACTTTAGAAACGACTGTCTGCTCGTGCACTTCTAATGTACGACGTGTCCGACAAAACGTTACCATGAAAATGTTTTCTTCGAATAACATTAAATACGAGACGACAATTTTTTACATTTATTTAACACTGCATCAAACTTGATATTTGAAATTTATCATATAATTTATGTTTCAAGATTTACGTATGTTATATCTATAAAACTATATTTTATGAAAAATGTGGAATAAAATAATGATTTCAATGTTTTTTTTTTTCTAATTATATAACACAGCCATCTGTTAAGTGTTTAGCAAAGTATTTTATCATCAATTTACAATATCTGATAGAAAGAATTGTATTGTAGTTTTGTTAGAATCATTATAATTTTGTCTGTTCAAAATATTGAGCGTTAGCCTTTCTTGCTTTATTTCATACTGTAATGATGCTAGAAGTCATCAAATTAGCTATAATGTTTTATAATAAACAAATAATCCATTAATTTGTGAGTCATATTTTTCGCCATAACAAGTTAATAATGTTCTTTAGTTGATAACGAATAAATTGTTAGCGATGCTAAAGGTATTTAGTGTAAGAATCAGAAATATATGAGAAAATCTACCCGAATAACTTCCCACGTACATGAATTCTTACCTCAGTGATCGTTGCACCCGATGCGAAACGCCGCCCGGGAATGTTTACAATGCATCGTCGCACTGCGTATGTCCATTGTATACAACCGACCGGTATTGTAAGTTCAAGCTCCTTTGAATCCTCTACTCTGAGTATACGAGCAAACGCTTTCTACCGCTGGAATGCTTGTAATTTGTACGGTTATTCGTCAAAGACATGTAAATAATTCCAGTCGGAAACTTAATTCTCTTTACGTAGTGAAGTTTATAATTTTATTTTTCTACTGATTCTGAATTATAAAAACTACCATTATTATAATATATTAAGAAATGCCGAAGGAATATTAAACAACTGAAATACTTCGAAGAAGACTTTTATATAAACGGATGTGAAGAAATGTCTCACTTGTGTCTGGGCCACGAACTATAGAGGCGTAAGTGACTCATCGAAAAACCTTTTATTCGACATACTAAAACTCCCATATTTCAAAATAATGTGTTTTTATTGTTCACAGTATTTCGGTCATCTAATAGTCATACATTTATAAGATATACACCTATTTGGTATCTATTATCGATCATTCGTATTATGGTATCAGATCCTTCAAATGGAGAGATAAAAAATAGTTTGTGTAACCTTTAATAAAATTTGATGCAACATCACCGTTGCAGCTTTTACTGCCAAAGTAACAATGGCCCCGCTACAGCGTTTAAGTTTTCACAATCCCCATGGTGTGGAATGAAATTACCCAGACGAAACTAGAAAAACTCTAATAGCATACTATAGTTTCGTCAGATGTTTTCCTTCACCGAAAGCTCCAACTCAGTCGCGAGGATTGTAACTCACTCCGATCGATGCGATGTCCAATCACGCTTACAACTGAGCCATCATTGCTTTAGTTCGAAAGATGTAGTTGACGACTCTGGTACATGACACTCTTCAGCTAAGTCTTGGGTAGCAACTTATATAAAAGTCCACTACACTGCAATTTTCTTGAGGCTAGTTATTAAACTGAAGAGTTTACTTTAAAAAATCCTCATACCTATTTAAATTAAAATTATTAAGCGCGGCTCCATCATTATGAGCCTGTAAAAGACCCACTGCAAAGTCATACACTTGTTACCGTAGACAGTTATGAGCTTAAGCACCACGCCAGCCCACGAGGTATTAGTGATTTCAAATTCTAAGTAATTTGCAGTTCTATGTTTTCCAGATACAGTAGTACCATGAGAACATATCTCAGGTTCAGGTTTCACCATCTGCCGCTAGTGTCACCAATTTAAATCAGTAAATTTACACAAATTGGGAAAAAATCGTTGGTAAATGCCACAATTAATACCTCCGGACATCAGGTTGATATTCCACCGATCAATCGATTAGAACACCACGAATTCTAGATAAACTATAGATAAGCATACTCAAATTTCAATAAAACATTGCTACAGCCGAAGATTCCCCATTCTTTAAGGTATAATTTCTGCAACACTGAAATTTGAACTCGAAAATACTGCACTGTTCTCCCTACACAAGGACGCAAGCCACTGCGTATACCTTCGTTAGTGCGGATACTGTTATATATTTATGGAGAGCGTGTTCGGATCCGCAACCAGTGGGCCGCGTGTGATTTAAATAGTCCTTGTTGCGTTGTTTCAATGGTTCAACGAATTGTGATGCTGCTCAATAATTGTTCCAATATCTATACGACTCGGAGTCGTTTTTCATGGCGCTCTGTAAACTTTTCGGTGTTTCGATACCGTATTTAACAAATTTATAATATCACTAATCATGTAACCTCTACAATATTCCAAACTACTGCTAGGGATTCATATTCAAATTTGTTCTTATATCAATTTCGTTCTCTATTTTAATTAATTAGATTCTTATATAGAAGTATATCAAGAGCACCAGTCTGTTACAGCATATTTAAAAAAAAAAACGCTGAGAAGTGATTAACCAGATAAGTGAAAACGTTAGAGGTCCTAGAAAATGTATAGAGATGACTTTTATTACAACAACCTCCTTAATAATAGTTAAGTCGCTTGTAGCAAAAATTAAATAATCTCCTGAAATGAAATCTTTTTGCCTAGAAAATAAAGGTTAATTTGTTATCATATTAATATTATTATAAAGTTTGAGGATGGATGGATATATGTTACTCTCTCACGGAAAAACTATTTGATTGATTTTGGTGAAACTGTACGTCAATACATTATTTTAATAATTAAATGAAGCTATATGATATTGATTAAATTGCCCAAAATATAACCATAAGTATTAAGTAACTTTTGAAAGTATCTTATTATTCAGCGTTATGTTGGTATACACTGCATAAATAATTAAAGTTTTTTGAAGATAAATCATAGGGTCTCCAAGTATAAAGAAATATGTAGACAAAGTTACAGACTGCTCTTAGTTTTTTCAATGAACTTGAGAAGTCATATTTACAAATTAAAGCCACAGCATATATTAATCCTTAAATACGTAAAGTGCTCGATGGATCAATTGAAATTATGTATTGAAACTGATCAAGAACAAAGCCTCAAGATCACGTCAGAGCAAAGGAATAGTACGAGTAGAATTTCATGTCACGAAGGAAATCTCGGTGCGAGATCCACACGGACGTAAAATTGAAACCTGAAATGCATTTCTCATTAATCCGTATCGTATGAAACGGATGGATGAATTTGTTCTATACAGGACTTATTTCCCATAAGAACGGCTGGAAAGAATAATATTTTTCGATAGATTCTGCATTACATTTCTTTTAGTATTATAGAGACATACTTTTGACTATAGGAATCCATTAACTTTTTCCAGTATTCTCTTACATTTTCTTGGATTTCAAACTTACCCTAGATTTAGAGACTACGTATGTACTGTACTATTAAAACAAAGAAACAATATTTTAATCATTGGAAGGGATCTATAAGCTTGTTAATAATAACAATGATATGGCGATTTTCTTATGGGCAGTGTTTTAATTGTATTACAACAGAAACAGCTCTGAATGAACTTGCAACTAATGTGGATGTAATGTGGCTGATGACGTCATCGCACTCGAGACGAGATTCGAGTCAACAGCGCGCGACATTTGTAAAGCGGTGGCGCCATCGCTCCGCCCATGTAGCTTACGGTTATAAAAACAGCGAATACTATATTTTTTGTTATTATAAAAAAAAAAAACTTGAAAGTAAGCATATAATTTTAAACTATTTAGTTAATCTCTAGTTTTTCAATTACGTTTATTACTAATTTGAATCGTACATACCTTTTAATGTATCCAAAGCATTATTATCACCCATAGCGTATAATACAGAATAAATCATGGCATCCTATTTGATCTATGGCAATTTTGTACAGTTCTGTCTTTTATTCTTCTCAGTTCATGCTTTCTAATTAATGGTAGCTTAATCGCTCATACGTGGATATCTCAGTGTGTGTACAGGTAATTTTGATTTTGCTAAATTCGGGTTATTTTTTATTTAATGATAACATAAACTAAACAAGAATATTCCAATAAAAGCTTAGTTTAGCTTTTATTATAGCACGCAAAAAGCTGGTACATACAAATATGTAAAAAAAATATAATCGTGCAAATAATAGAAAATTCATTACTACATGAGCATCGAATTCAGGTGATCAATATTGTTTACTACCATTATACTAAAAAGTCTAAAGTTTACGTTATTTTTTTTTTTTGTTTTCTAATTCCATTGAAGTCTAGCAGTTTTTTTTATGTATCGTTAAATGTAATCGCTACTTTCGTGGCTCACAGCTGATTCACGCCATAAGATGGCATAAATAATGAATAAACATTACGATCACGGGCTATCGCACCAGACAGCACATTATCACCCGCCTTGTCTCTCCGTCACAGCCCCTTTGACTTATGGACGATGGGTGTAATATTATAAGGAGATGAGTTAATGACCCTTCAAAAGATATTGTTCCGAGAAAATTTCTACCTTAAACAGATATTATGATGATAATGCAATTTATTACTTCTATGAACTATTTCCTTAAAAAGTTAATGCTTGGGGAGAATATATTGTCTTTTGGGTGTGCAGATGTTTTCAGAACAACTTTTGATTATTATTTTATGAGCTGCTGCCGTGAATTGCTACAAGAACATTCTTCAGGTTCAGGTTTTACCGTCTGTCGATAGTGTCACCAATTTTAGTCAGTAAATGTACGCGAATTTTGAAAAAAAAATATTGGTATATGCCGGAGTTTGACCATGCAGACATCGAATTAATATTTTACGATTATTACACTACGTGTTAGATAGAAAAAACCGTTTCACCATGATATTGTGTCATCCCTGTATTCTTTCACCGAAAGCTCCAATTTATTTGTAAAAATTCGTACCTATATCTGTTTACGTGGTGTCTGAATACATTAACTACTTCGGCATTTTGGATACAAAATCACATAATTACTGTTACTTAACTCTTCAATTTAATTCATAATTCTGTGTTTTGTTTTTGCTCAAACTATTTGATTAATTTGGACAAAACGCGATGATGTTTATTCATCATCGCTTATGTGTGGCCTTACCGCAGACTGGAGTAATTCCTTCCTCCTGGCTATGTTATGAATGTAAGAAGAGGGTAACAACAGCCAGTAATGTTGTGATTTCCACAGGTAATGTCATTCAAAATGTTACCGAAACAGTCAGTGAATTTAAATTATAACTGTATCAAATTAGGGCCGAGATGCGCATTACCCTTGGCGAATTTCGTGCTTTCCGAGAGGAGATGGCAGACATAAGGTCTATTGGCCGCGTGGATAAAATGGAGAAGAGGTTCGACGATCTGGAACAGACAGTTAATCGGACCACTACCAAGTCGAATATTGATGAGGTCGTCGCGCAACTTAAACGCGACATTAATGACCGGGATCAGGAACTTCTTGGCAATGATATCGAACTCACTAATATACCTGAATGCCACGGGGAAAATCTAATTCATATAGTGAAACTCATCGCCACCAAATTAAATGTCTGCTTGGTGGATCGCGACAAAGTCAGCGCGGATCGATCTGGAGGTCGACCTATTGTTGCCACAGACCCATCTGGACCTGTTGAGCCCCGTACTCGACCTATTATTGTACGTATGGCACGACGAGACCTGCGTGACACGATTATTCAAAGTGGCAGGGTTCGCCGTGGTGCAAACACTGCCGACATAGATCTACCAGGACTACCTAAGCGTTTCTATATTAATGAGCGTTTGACAAAATTTAATAGACAGTTATTTCGTCAAGCTCGAGATGCCGCAAAACGAACAGGGTGGAAATACGTTTGGGCGAACAGAGGTCGAATTCTTGCCCGCCGCAAGCCTGATGACGTTGTCTATCGTATCCACTGTGAGGCGGACATACTACGGGTTTTCGGAACTACAGAGAATGATGTCCATCGTACCTAGCACTAACAATTGTTGCTTACCTTAACAATTAATTTATTTGCAATTACAAGAGGGAACATATTTTATTGTTACTTAAAATTCTTTGAAATAATACTCTCAACTACTGTAACTTTCAATTATCTGACAATTTATCATCTGATATTATAATTCATAAGTTATTTATAATTGTAGTTCTTGATATGTCATATACCTATACGTTGCTTATGTTAACTACTAATTCTATACATGGCTAATAACAAGTATATAAAGTTTGGGCTTTTTAACGCGGGAGCTCTTGCTACCGGCCACGATGAGTTTATAATTGCCATGAGTAATCACTCTGTAGACATAATGGCAATCAATGAGACGTGGTTACGATTGGGGGAGGAAGGACTGGCTCCGACTATTCCAGGTTTTCGATTTAAGGCATACACCACGACCGGCAACCATTCGTGATGGATGGGGTGGTGAAGTTCGGTTTTATATTAAAGCAGGATTTAAAGTACGCGTTCGGCCACACCCGGAAACCCAGGATTGTCTACCGAAAATTATATTAGCTTAGTCTTAATATTTGCAGTTACAGTAGCTATACCTATATCTATGTAACGTGAATGTCCGTGACATGTTATGTATGCCTGTGTTACTTGTTATTATGGTACTTATTAGATTTGGTCTTTAATTTTTTTTTCTAATATTAATCATAATCGACTGAACGTCCGCTTATCACCACAATGGCTCCCATCAAAAATCAGCACTGTGGTACTACTGCTGTACTGCACATATGGCTGAATGGACTTGCCAATTGTTGGGCTTTATTTTTTCTTAATTTTTTAACATGTATTTCACTATATTTTGTCTAATTAGTTTGTTTAATTTAAATTTTTGTATTGTTCCAACAATAAACAATCTCTTTCTTTATTCAAGATAATATTCAAGGTTTTTTATTTATAAATATATACATTATAAATATTACTAAATAAAATGCATTCATCAAAAACGAATGTTCGTAAAATTTGTATCATAAAACGATAAACCAGAACGAGTTTGTTGCCGGTTCTTCTCGATGAGTGGATTGTTCTTTGAACCGGTGGTGGTTTTCACATTCGTAAACTCCTTTCAGGGCCTAAATTGAATAAAATACATATATTTTGATTTTTGAGAAGAAAGTGTTAATTAAAAAAATGATTTAAATATTGAAATGATGATTTAAAAACGTACGAATTCGTTGAAATTAATTTATATGAAATGAAAAATGATTACCCATTCAATTTAATATTTACAAATGGATAAAAAATTAATTAAAACCGGACCTTATGTTATTTACGAGCGGTTGGAACCGGCCGTACCGCACCGCTACCTCAAAATATTAAGCTCTGTAGGAAATTAAATCGTAAATATTAGAAAAAATATATTCGCAATGAAGATTCCGCGGTTGTAAAAACGTAACTCGGACTTGTTCATGGTTTGTGGTTTTATTATTTCAATTAATGTATTTATATGATTTTTTATTCCAATGTATAAAGTGATCATTATCATTCTATATATGATTTGTCTCTTGGTTGTTGGTGGCATTAGCCGCACAGCTAACCACAGATTAATGTGGCATCTATCGTTAATTATATGGAATGAGGTATATATCACCGTCGATTGATCCTCGAACGTCCTTATATCATATTGTATCTATCTTCTCCGATATGATACATACGTTTCGACAGACTTGGTAGTACATTGGTGATAAAATTTACTACCGATCCTCTCATTGGTTTGAGTCGCTCACATGGATAATTTTTGTACGTTGAGCGCCATTATTATTTATAACTCAGTGTTAAATAAATATATATGTACATATTTCAACTACTTGGTTACCTACAATACAAGCTATGATTTATTTAGAACACTAAATTAGTGTCCTGATAGTAAAATTCCTCATCGATCCTATATTTTGACACAAACTTTTGATGTAAGTAATTGCACACTTTTTGGTTATTATTTAAAAAATATACATGAAATGAAAGGTCATTAAATGTATAATACAATATTATTTACATTATTTAAAATACCCTCCCACATTTTGAATAATCAACGTGGCCGATCATACATCGCAGCACGCATTACATATATATATATTTCTGCTGCTGCGTTAAGCAGGGATACTCGGAGAAGCTTCAACTTCTGATCAGGCTTAACGCAGATTTTTTCTTCTAAATTCTGCCATATCTCGCAGTTCAGTTTCTTGAAATCTGCATTAGATGAGGGCCAGTCGTGATGTCCGATGAAGTCAATTCTACAGACAGTCAGCCAATTTTACGTGTTTCGTGTTTTAGTAAATTTAGCATTTTTTCCTATTAGATATGTCTATTAGTTCTTGTAATTGTTGGATTAGATGAAACTCGATTCGATATCAGCAGGTCCGAACACAAGACCTTATTTATTTTACATGTGTTAGATAAACTTCAGTTAAATCTATATCATAAAACAAAGGGACATTTACAAGTTCTCACAAACAGAATTATTTAGGAAACAAGTTACAATCGGTTGAGGGATTTCTTTTTTCTAGTTCAATTTTTAAATGCTTTGATAAAATAACAAACTTATGTCTTATATAAATAAGACATCAATATAGGTATAATATATTGTTTCAAAATAGTTCATAAGGAAAAACAACGGATGGTAAATTAAAATAAAGTGTATTAACTGTAACCACACATACAGAACAAAAAACATATAGCACCAAAATTGCTTTGAAAATTATTATTCCATGGTAACGTATAGTCTGTATATACACGTATATTGCTAATAAAGGGCACGACCTCTTCATATAGATTAATTATTACCTCATGGCACAGATGTCGTTAGTGCATTATTGGTTAGGATATTAGCATGGCCGCTAGCCTCAATTATTGTGGCATCCTTCGATACTGGCGACCACAAAAAATTACAGCCAGCTCGTTTATTTCAATGTTAGGTAATGTAAGTGTTATTGAATAACATAAGCGAACTAAATCAGCTTTACTTTTAGCGCTGTGTTGTATATGTGTCTTGGGTATAGATTTATTCAAACATTACAATTGGATTTGTTAAACAGTCTGTAGTTCGTTAGAACTAATTTTTTAAAAGTCTGAATCGAATTATACGGCACTTTCAGTAGCAAATTAAGAATTTTTTGGACTATAAACTATGCTCGTTAGTTAAGTTTAAATAATAAAGACAAAATTACAATTAAGAAAATAAAAAATAGACTACAACTAAACTAAAAAAGATACGAATTGAAGTCGCAAATACTAGATATTATAATAGTGATATACAGCATTTGGTTAATTGAAAACTATCTATTTAGGAACTTTCTTCTTGATACTTTAAATCGACAGCGACTGTTTTTGCCCATATTAATTAGGCAGAGCATTGCGTATAAGAATATACGAAGCATGAAGGAATAGCGGAGTTGATTAAATTGCAGGATGCATTTAACTATTAAAAATTAGCGTTTCTATTTAGTGTACCAGCTGCTTTCTGACGTATGCTATGAGTTACCTAATATACAAACTGACGTGTTATTATCTATCGTCATAACATATCGCACACCTAGTTAAAGACTCGCGCAACTCGAAATTACTCCAAAATTACTTATTATCATAACCGGAATCTGCGTTCAAAACTACATAATCTCCACTGACTCCTGTAGAAATAGTTTCATAAATAAAATGACGATGGCCCTATAACTTAGTATTGCCGACTAGCTTGGTCCACTCCACCCGCCAACAACACTGACGCATTACCAATTGCAACATGTTAGCCGAAGGGATAGGTGCTGTTAGTACACGTAAAGATCGGATTATTTCGAGTTGAGCGTGTATACTTGATTAACTGCGTTTTGAATACGTAAATTATTTTTAGTTAGGTTGGTCTTCGTGGTCGAACTTGTGATAAACTAAGACTGATTTTTTAACTATTTTCACTTAGTGGAGTGTTTGTTTACAAATGTAAGTATATTTTTTTACTAATTGAAAATGGTTTATTATTGTTCAAATTATTTGAGTTAGTCGAGTATTGCTGGTTAAATGAAAATCGCCCTTATTATCGCAACAATAGCTGCTACGGTTTTTTTAATATAGGAATATTTTGTATTATAGTTGTGTTTGTCCCCGTTATTTAAAAAAATATTATTAAGAAGTGTCAACTTCGAGTTGTGTATATTTTTTGAGTTAGTGTAGTCTTCGTGACTAATTCAATTTAATGATTTATTTTTCAGAAGATGAAAGGTCGTGATTTACTTTTACTAAAAAAGGCTATGGCAGCTCGTTCAAATGAATCTGAGTACAATGATGTAGAACTGGAGCCTCAAGAATGCACACCATCGCCTTCAATTAGCACTACAATTGTTAAAAACTTCATAGCAAATAAATTAGTGGGCAATGATAACGAGCTAGAGCTTCACGAGAACACACCGAGTATGCCGACACATTTTACGAGTCCCACGATCATTAGAGAAATTGTACCAAGTGAACCAGAGGGCACTGATATGGAAACGGACCCAACACAGTACACACTAACATCTTCTACAAACAAAAAAGAAATTGAAGAAATCTTAGCGAATCACAAAGGGGAGTTAAGAGAGAACTCAAAGTCGCCACATTCAACGTCAGCCAGATCTCAAGTGAAACCATCATATTTTATTTCACCAGATAACAGCGAGAGTAGCGAGTTTGATGATTTGGATAAGGATTCGCATTACATTTTACCTACCAAGAAGAGAACTCACCGACTAATCCTTCCCATTTCAAGGAAAAGATCTCGCCCTTCTACATCTTCTAGCTCATCATTAGATAGTTCTAGCAGCTCAAATACCAGTAACAAAGAAACGGGTTATAACTCTGTGCCCTCTGCGGTATCGGATACTAACTACCTTTCACATAGCAATGATCTTGAAGCCTTTACATCTCAGCCGATTATTAATTCGCCACTTGCTGCAAATGACAACTTTCAAAGATGTAAGAAAAGAGTTAGAAAACCTGCAACTTGGGCCACAAATATTAAGAAAGTTTTACGAAATACGGGTAAAGCTTACAAAAGTTCAACCAAAAAGAAAGTAGCTGAAAGAATGATAAGGCCTCCATGTAATGATAAATGCAAATTAAAATGCAAGGATAAAATAACTGAAATTTTACGTACAGCTTTTTTCGATAATTTTAAGTTTAAGTATTTAAATTAGGTGACCTTCAAAAGCAGAGAGAATTTATCGTACGACATACTGAATATATCAAGCCTAAATATAGATACAGCAGTACTCAAAATCTTAGAGCACTTAATTCAGCATTTTTCTTTGAACTTGACGGCATTCGTGTTAGAGTCTGCAAGACATTCTTTAAAGCTACACTTGATATCAGCCATCAATGTATTAAAACTGCTCTTTCTAAACGACAAGAAGGTGGTTTTATATAGGATGATAAAAGAGGCAAGCATGGAAATCATTTTAAAATAGGAAATGAAATAAAAGAAAGTGTTGTCAGATTTATCAACTCTATCCCCAGAATAGAGTCTCATTATCTTCGAGCACAAACTACAAGGGAATTTATCACAAGCGAAAAATCACTTGCGGACTTATACCGAGATTATAAAGATCTACGGGGAAATGAAAATTTACCATTTGCGACATCAACAACTTTTCGTCGTGTCTTTAATACACAATTTAATATTTCTTTTCATGTCCCGAAAAAAGATGCGTGTGACCTTTGCGAAACATTCAATAATTCAAATGAAGAAGCAAAACGAAACCTACAAATGGCTTATGAGCAACATTTAAAAGAAAAAGTATTGTCTAGATCATAAAAGGATGCTGACAAGGAAAGAACAGATGTACTTTTTTAATTAATGTAATTTTTTAATATCCATTTCGATACAATTAATTTATGTTTATGTTTTAACAAACCTATTTGTAGGTTTATAGGATTTTTCTAAAGATTTTTAAAAGTTTTGTTTCTTTGTAACCTAAATAAAGGTAATTTCTTTTTTAAGATATTTGTTTTACTATGACAATCGTACAGAAAATAAATTCAATATAATATAGATACACTACTATTCTTGATGAATACTAGATAAATAAATACAAAATAATAGTGCACTAATTAAAAAAAAGCCATTAATATGAGCTCAATTCGATTTAGTAAAAATATTAAACAATGATTTTGTCATAAATACCAACCTAACTCAAAAAACTAAAATTATAAAGTGTTACTGTTATTTGATGGAAGACCATTATCATAATAAATATTTACGTAAAATAATGTACGAAAACATATAACAAAGTTTTTAATATACTAAATAGAAATGAAGTGAAACGTTTTTTTCGATTTCTGAAAAAAGTGATATTTAGAGTTGAGCTAGTCTTTATCTAGGTGTGCGATATGTCTACGTTCATATATGTACAGTATATAAATATACTGAGTTAATAAACGGAAGCATTTGTGAGCAGTATTTGTAATATTTGAATATTAACGATCATTTGAGATGTGTAATTATGTTTTTATTAACTAGTAGGATTATTAATAAAAACATTTTTTTAAATATTGAAACTTTTTTATTATCTTCCGTCTCTCTTTGATATATATACGTCATATTTAAATATTCAATAGTCTGTGTTGCTTACATCAACAAACATTTTCAAATAGTACAGGTAATTTTACAGTACAGTCACAAATATCCAGACTTACGAAACTGAACAAGGAAACATTTTACACAAGTTTATAAGTTTTTGAAATGTTCAAACGCTACACTTCGGGTACTATGAATGCATCCTTGAAGGTAGACATATGCGAGGGAATAGTACCCATCCACCCGACCGTGTTCCGACCACAAAATATTTTTGAACACCGGCAACTTATATAGATGTTGCCAGTGGTAAAAATAATTTTACTAAAAAAGATTGTGTGGCTTATAGAACCACACTGCAAGCAATTGACAATGGAGAATAGTTACTTAACCGATTTTTCTTCCCTTATTTATTTTTTTTTTTTTTGTGTCAGAGACCATCGATAATCTTTAAATTATACAAGATAACACAAGCCATTAATTTATATGGTACTATCCGATACCGTGTGTTAAGTCTTATATTTTATTGATCGCCGTATCATAGTTTTTTTAAATGCTTTTTACTAACATATATATCATTACTCAGTTTGCGATTTCCTCGCAAGACTTTGCAAAATATATAAACTAAAAATCAATCATGAATGCGCGTGGTATCAATTCTCATATTCCAATTATTAAACATGTTCTATACCTATTCTATAATCTCCATCTCACCTACAAGCATATTTCGTATTTTAAATAGATACAGTAGATTTACCTAGATTGAGAAAACAAATAATAGTCTAGGAATTTAAGCTGTATGGCAACACTGCCCAGAATAAGAATCCCAGTGATACCAATTCGCAGCGTCGCGTCGCGGTGTAGCCGGTTTCAGAAAAGTGGGAAACTTGCGAGATACTTTTCAGGCAACCTCACGCTTCACTTGAAGTACTCAAAGCTGGTGATATTCAATTTTATATCGAAAATATTGATTCTAAATTCGTTTAAATTTTAACTTTTTTTTTATTCATAGTTTAAAACGAATTAAACATTTACATAAAATCAATATAACAAAACTTCTCAACGTATTATTCTGCAAATCAGTAAATACAACTCAATATTAGAATAAAAATACTCTATTTAATTAATGCTCTAAGTAGGCACTCATAAACGTCATAACATTGCCACAGGTTTGGATGAAGAATTCAGTCATCAAAAAGACTTGCTTATCAACTTTGTCTAGTTTATCAATATTTTAAAAGATTTATCTTTAGATTTTTTAATTTTATATAAGCAAGGAATAATTGATCTACGTATTAAATTAATTACAAACTAAAAATTGATAATATAAAATCTTGCAATATCTTTGAAATAACATCAAATCATACAGTTATTTTATTCATCATAAGCCCGAGTTTATTCGCCGCTAGAAAGATTTAAATGATCATGAATCAGTGCCAAAAATAACAAGGTATTTGATTACGTATCTCGTAAGATAGCTAAACAAAGTGTTTAAAATAGGATATATAAATAATGTACCTGCCGTCATAAGCTTTACTGAAGCCACTATAGTAAGTCCTTGGTACATATAATACCAAAGTTTTTGAAAGAGTAACTTCACTGATTACTTCTACAAATCCTGAATTTGATATTTAGGTATATGTGCCATCATATAGTTCTTACAAATGATATATATGGTCTATTTTCTAATATTCTAATATATATTAATAAAGGTAATAATACACAACACAAAATGATTTTTAAATGTGCAAGATAGTCAATACACTCCAACAGAAAGTAATGTGCTATAGATTTCAAGATTTATCTCTCTATCAGGGATAGGAAAACTATATGGAAACGCGTTCTATCTTATTCTCTCATATCATAAAACTTATGTACATGTTTATAGCTATCTCTTTTTCATTACACATTTTCATTTTATAAAATCCAATCCACACTGTCCAGAAAAAAGTTGCACTTCAAAAAACTCAACAGAAAATATTAAATAAGTAGACTATATAATTTTTCAGTATCATAAAGTTATAACGGGTACTTTTCAGTATAATATTTGCAAACGTTATAATCCATTTCGGTCTATTTCGCTTGTTAGCGAAACGAGTAGACATAATTAATTCGCTTTGTTCCCGAACAAATCTGTCGGGCGGCGGTTAATTTATCCACAGCATCGTCGTGTCTCTGTTTTGAAAGATTTTCAACTAATGCTGTCTCTATGTGCGATGAAAATTGCAACGAATCATGAAGTGTGGTTCGTTATTGAATTAACAATCTTGTGTATCGAAAGCTTTCGAATGTGGAAGTCCTTTGAAATTGTAAAATTAATAATTCACACATGGGAGCAATATTGGAAGTGTTTCTCTTGTTAAGTTTAACTAAACAGAAATGCTCAGATAGCATATTTTGCGTATTTTTAACTAATCTGGTGGAGAGTTGTATCTCGAACAGGAGAGCCGAATGAAACATTTTAATAAATTCTTCTACAAACAAATGAGAATGGATTACTTTCATAGCTTTGCTTGAATCTTTTGTACACACACATTTAAAATCTTCGTAGAACTACACATTCGATACAAGTAGTCATCATGGAATTTATTCGTCGCAAAATAATTAAAAACAAAAAACAGACGATGGAGTCATAAGGACTGCCGAAATAAGTGAAAACTCAAAATAATAAACCTGTCTTTTCTTTTGAATTTTTAGAATAATTATAGTCTAAATTATTGAAATTATTAACATTACTCTTATTATAATAATTGTATACATTTTTATACCGTTAATAAGTCAAACGTATGATGAGCTGCACAAGCTCAATACAAAATATTATATGTACACAGACCGCTATACTACGCGTCGTTAGGCTGCATAAGCCGTGCGAAACCAAAAAATCTCCTGCCAAAAAATACCTCTTAACGCGCCTAAAGACGTTTTCATTAACTAACAAAAATTAAAATGATGACAAATATCGAGTTAATATTATAAATAGTAATACAATTTTATGAGAATAAAGCAATAGGTATAAATTATAAACAGACTATATAGCAAGTTAACCTTTATCTAACTTAGTTTTGTGAACAAAGCTCCCTGCTATTACTGGCGCCATACAAATGTTGCGGCTTTCAAGACTCGCCGCAACTGATTACGTTCAGATCCAACGTACAAATTATACAAGATTTTGTATCTATTCTTAACTGGATTTACATTGGAATAACGTTTTACTAAAATTATTATAGTTGAATTTAGAGGGCGATTCAAATGTGGTATTTATATTCAACACATTTTAAAATATTTTTCATAAATTGTAAACAGCGCCATCTATGAATCAGGGTATTTTTTATCTTTCTATAATGCTCTTTATGGATGACATTGACAACTTGAAAACATTATTATAGGTTGAACAGTAAATATATGTATGAGTTTTTGGCGGGATTTCAGTCTGTCATGTAGTAGATTTTATAATTTTATTCATAATTTTGTGTTTCTTGACTCTATATTGTGTAAAGTTGGTGGTGTTTTACGTAATATGGTTAGTTTATTGAGCATAAGTGAAGTGAATGGCAAATAATACCACGGAGCATGAAATTCTGAGGTGCCACAAAAACTCCCTTGAGGGTTCTAACAAGAGATCCACCATCTTGTTAGAATATTGATTGACACGACGCTTGATATTGTAATGATCGTACGACGCTTGTAATATTATTGATTACTCGACAATGGCAGTAATAATCTGAAAGATTGATTGCCAAAAATAAAGTTAATATATATATATATATATATATTGTGATATATATATTTGTATATATACATAGGTAATTCACCCGACTTAACATAGTTTACAGGCCGTAGCAGTGTGTTACAAATTAATGCTGCGGTGTGAGGGACCACCGCAAATAATTACACTGAACTGTACAGCGTACAACACAAATTGTGTTAGAACATTATCTACGGTAGTTGTGTATTTTCATGAATGGATGGAATAGGGTTACCTTGGTATTAGTGGTGTAGAATGCTGTATAATATATTTGTACTCTAAGTTTAGTCTGAAGATAATGACTTTGCTATTAAATAGAATTTAAAAATATTAACACATATGAAATCTGTATATTCCGAAGTTATAACACATAACTGTAAGTAAACTGAAAGAAAATTGCAATTTCATTCAAATTTTGGTTATTCGAAGGTTTTTAAAAACTGACTTGTGACTAAGGATATGCAAATTAATATATATATATGTGTGTGTATATATACGTCAAATTTTAACTTTCAAATCAACTTTAGTGATATCCCAAAGCGCTACTTAACCTACAAACATGTGATTGTTGTCACACCAATTTTATTCACTCGTTTTTATTACTCTGAAATGAAGTAAAACATTAAAATTAAAAGGGTTTCTTTTAAGACTGTCCGCTAAGCTAATATCAAACTGTATTAATTTTCCTCAAGTTGAAGTTATAAACTTGTCAAATGCTTACCATTTTAATGTTCGCTACGTATTACTGCTGTATAAGCACATTTGTTTTCTCAACCCTTTGTACTTCTTGTACATACTTATTGCTTTCTCTTTCAAACTTTCTCGGGTTAAGAAGTCATAATCTGTTAATAGGCACTCGTGTAAGAATATATGAGTGAGTAAAGCGAGTTTACTGAGCCGACTTTTATAACTCAATAAACTTTGAACGTGCTAGGTTAGAGGTGTGGAAGGGCTCTTATATTTGATCGCACGACACAAATGGTGACAAGCCCGTACAATGACCTGAATATGGCTATCGTGTTTAAAGAAATAGAACAAGATATAAAGCAATGTATGAAGGTATGAAGGTACAGAAATATCTAGTACGTTTGTTATTGACTTATCGCTGTAATGGAAATCGTGTGTATAATCACAGATTTTGGGTATTCTAAAACGTCAGCTGTAACGACGCGAGTAACAGCCTTTTTTATGGTACGCCATTCTCATCTGTCTAATTCAATCTTCATCCAAACACTTCCTACCTGATTGAGTGAATAAGCCGTTAGTCCCATTAATAGAAACCCTGCTCACTCTTTTATGATCATTTCTGAGCATCTACTTTAGTGTCATTTTGATTCGTCCGCCATAATTCCGGCAATAAATGTATCCAGTATATACATATATATATACCACTTTGAGCTACGACCTTGGTCATTTTTGATGTTCCAAGTTTATATCTATATATCAAGATGCTGTATTAGAGAGAAGTCCTTAGCATTATCGCTTTCATTCACAGTATGATTGGGGCTTGCAGATAACATGCTGTGTAAGTGACCACATCTCGATTCCATATATTAAATCATGTAGAATACATATTACACGAATGGTTCATCTAAAGTTACTTACTCAAGATAGACTTTCAATCGTCTTTTATAAGATAACTAGCGAATCCCACAGACGTTATCCTGCTCGAAAAATAAGAAAATATGGAATCTGATCGCAGCATCACCTACCAGGTCCAATTATGAATCTAAGCTATCCAGATACCCACTCAACCCACTCAAACATACTCAAATAAATTTCATCAAAATCGGTCCAGTCGTTTGAGAGCTCCTATATCAAAATCAAAATACTCTTTATTCAATTTAGGTCTTGAAAAGGCATTTATGAACGTCAAAACTACCACCGGTTTGGATTACACTCCAGTCACCGAGAAGAACCGGCAAGAAACTCGATCTGGTTTATCTTTTCATAATACATTTTTTTTTAAATATAGTCACAACATAGTAAACATATAAGGTTACATTCGTTTTTGGTGGATGCACAGAGAGAAGCCTCACTTCCAGACGTCGCCATCAGATATAAAGATTTATTCCGTTTGTCTGTACTGTTACCAAATTATTGATTACTGCCACCAACAATTAATTTAGCATTCCTATCATATTGTGGTTTGCTTAGTACGAGTATATGATTCTACTGTAAGCGATTTTTATAATTAATTAAAAATTGGAATTAAAACTGTTTTGTAATATAATATGGCAGGCTTTTTGTTGTGTAATGATCGACCTTTGACATAACATATTTTTCTTGAAACCAAATTTCTTAACACGTTTTATGATAGGAATTGAGGAAAAGAAAGCAGACAAGTCTTATCGATATTTTTGTACTTTTTTCAACTTTTTTATTTCGGTGATCACTAATCTCCACGTGTCACCTAGGCCTCCTTGGAAATTTTACGTTGTGGTAGTCTAATATCATGCCGTTTAATACATGATATCGTCGATGGACATTTCTAATAGTTTATTTATGTCTTAATTGTATGAAATATTTTATTGCATAATAAAGATTTTATTTTCTATATTTCTCTCTCTTTCAACACAGTTCCAACAAATCACACTATAGATTACATTATACTATAAATTATTTAGCATAACAATATTATATAAAGGATATTATACATAACGGTATTTTTATGTATATACCTATGTTTTACATTCTATTAATTTTATTTACCCAACAAGTAAGCCATGGACGGCACCAAAAGTTTATAAAATTTGGAACGCAGTTTTGAATGATCACCCTCGACACAGGATTTAGTTCCTAGTCCGGGAATCTACAGTTAATTTTATGCCATGTAACATCATTTGTTAAATAAATACTTTTTACTAATTTTTTTTTAAATATAGCATATAGTTACTTATAAAAAGTCGAAATTATATAAATCGAACGAAAGATTACATTTATAACTATTATTCGAATTTAACATGACACATTTAGTGTACAGTCTCTTACGTGATTTAAAATTACTTACTTATTAGGTAGAAAATATTAAGTGGCATTATAACGTTACACTCTCAGGTATTGAAATTCCGTTTCAAATATAATAAATATATTAATATTACTAATACACGACTGGAATAAATTGACTAATACGATTATTTTCTTGTAGTACTTATATATTGTACTTATGTGTAGTCACAGTCCTTTTGCACTTACATTAGCTTAGCACTGTCGTTGCTTGAACCAATTATTCATTTATGTAAAAAAAAATGATCATTTACTATTTGGCATACTAAAAATTAGAAATCGCTGATAGTAGAAACATGCGATGTAAACTCGCAGCCACATTGAATCTCAAAGGGCGATTACAAGGGTCGTTTGACATTTATGCGGGTAGTGGCTAATTGTTTATACAAACCCCCAGTAGATAAACTGACTTGTTAAACAAACCGACTTAGATTATATTATTGGTTATTTTGGTCAGAGAGTCCATGTCGTAGAAGTTATAGTTTAAAATACACTATAATATAAACAAAATGAATATATACATTGGTTGGTGTTCTGTGTGTGTATATATATAATAAAGGTCTTTCCAAATCATTTGAACGATTACGTTGATAAAATATCGAGAAACGATGATGTTGAGCTTACTTGATAGCGAATTCGGAAATCGCGTCAATGGACGCAGGTACGCATCTTTGCAACTGAGTTCAAGATTTTGATGAAGGCAAAAGACGTAATAAAATCATGTTGGTATAGCAATTTCTACGTCTACCTGACTACCAATCTCATGTTGAAAATCTGCCATCAAGCACCTGTTGGTGTGTTCCGGTAGCTGCGTTTGAGAGCCAGTCACCTCTAGGTTTATCGTATTTACCAGCTTAGACCAGATTGTTAATTAACAGGTGAGATTATGTTCAAATTTTAAAACATATACTATAATGAATATAGTTTTATGCGATATTAATTTCACTGTGACTCGCAACTAGATGGCGCTGCAATACATCAGTTTCTATACAGTTTAACTGATCGTCGTGAAAAATGTGTATGTTTTTGAACAAAGAGAATATTTTTATATTATGTATAACTAACCAACTCAAGAGCTTTGCCGTCACTAATAATGATAGCCATTTTCTAATACGATATGAGTGAAATGTATAAAAAGCGTAGCGTAAATGGAGTGGGGATCATTCACGTTTAGGTCGTCTGGCTGTTCACAATTATACGAAATAGCCTGTTTTCCGTATGATATACCAAGTAAAGAATAATTAAAATCCTGTTACCGGTCGTATCATCATTCCTCACTTAATTATAAGCAATGACCACATATTTTAATATCTCCTGTTATATAGATGGCGTCATCTATGTCTTGTCAAATTTACTTAAACTATCCTTGTATTGAAATACCATAGACTTCCACTATTTATTACTGTGAATAACAAAGAATTAAGAAGTTATTATATAATTTCACAATATATAACTCTCTATTGATAGTCAAGAATGTATAAACTATCCAAAATTTTCATGTCAATAATTATTCAAAGGTTCAAACATTCGACAATACGTTTGACTCGTTGCGCGGCCGTTTAAATATTGGTTCGACTTAACGAGATCCAATTCACTTCATTCCAAATGAAACCTTAACGTTGAACAATAGAGTCGTATTCGAATAGTTTTAGAAGACTAATTATTTTATTTAAATATTTACCCATTACCGTGCGGCAGTGATTTGTGTACGTCGAGTTTACGCTGGTAAGCGTATTGAGACGGAATAAGCTTTGTTTTGAATGTAAATATGCCTGTATCAATGGAACTGTCTGTATGCTACTTTATTTTGAATATATATAAATCCAGTGTCATAATGATTGTCCACGATGAACTCCGAAAATATTCAAACGATCTTCATGAAAGTTGGGGATTATCTATAATTTGATCCAAATTGAGAGATAGAATAATTTTAATTTCGATTAATGGTCTCAAGATTTTTTGATTACGAATGAAATAATTGTCAATTTTGATTATTGTTATTAATTGTCAGTTTCATCAGTCTCGAACAGATGCCACTTTAAATTAGTTTATTGACAGAAAACTATCAGACCGTCTGTTATAGATATCTCATAGTAGGACCTTTTTTTTTATAGAGGAGAAAATCCAGCGTAGGATACGCCTCACGTTGCCGGGGGACAACGTGAGGGTTATGTCGGACTCCTACCGACTAAAAACCCCTCTGCCGCCTTTGCGCATAGGTGGACCAGGGTACGAGATCACGGTTTGCATGCTCCGCTCCCTGGTCGCGCGCTCAAATCGCCCGCAGGTGGTAGGAAGGGGATCTTCGTCTCGTGGAAAGACTGGAGTTCTCACCACGTCGCTTCAAGTGAATCTTATAGTAGGACCTACGTTTTAATTTTGAATTTTATTTTTAACTCCAGTTTATTTTACTATGCACGTGTTTTATTTGTATAAAACTGGATTGTTCCAGTGTGTAGTTGCTGATCCACAGCAACGTGCCCCCGAGTCAGCTAGTAATATCAGAAAAAAGAGTAACGCAGGAACTAGACAACAGATAGCCAAACATGTAGCGTTTCATTTTGTTTCTTTTTGACATATATCTTATTGCTATATGATAGAATGGGATAGATAACAAATCTCAAATACTATATTTTAATGATTTCATTCTTTTAGTATTTGGTTTCCAGAGTTCCCTTTGTAAGAATTTTAACAAAGTAAAACGTTTAAAATACCATATCTAATTTTTACCGAGCGACTATGTAACGTTTGCTTCGAGTAAAGCAAACTTTTTATAAATTCGCGTGGGACGCGTCTTTTTGGAAAGTTCTCGACAGTTCGGATGCAGTAGCTCAGGCAACACACGCGAGGAAATCTTAAGATATTCCCCCAACAGTGCCGCACTGACATTAGTGCCTGGATATATTAAACTTATGGAATTACATTGCGGAAAAATATATATATATGTGAAAATATGGTATAAAAAATAATATATTTCATTATAAATACAAGATAGTTTTAAGGAAGCTTATTACACCTAAAGTGTGTTCAATAATTTAAGATTAAAATTACAAAAGTAAGCCTTAAATTAATAGTACAAAACAAAGTCGGTAGCAATATCTGCCCGTGCCCGATTAGTTCTTTTAAATTAGGGAATATATTTTTATTTGGTTTACTGTCATTTATGAATTGTTTTCCGTATCAATTAATGTACATTATATGCATATTTGAAAGTAAAGAAAAATAATA
Source organism: Antheraea mylitta (assembly GCA_014332785.1). NCBI lineage: Eukaryota > Metazoa > Arthropoda > Insecta > Lepidoptera > Saturniidae > Antheraea > Antheraea mylitta. Next base: position 557,767 of record JACEII010000071.1, on the reverse strand, counting down.
TATTATAATCAAGTTATAAATAATATATGATGGTTATGTTAATAATTTCTAGTTAAGCCCTATTAAATTTATCACAATAACGTGGTAGGGAATTATATATTATATGTAGATTTAAAGAAAAATTGATGATATTATAAGAGTATCGTGATAGATGAGACAGATAATCTGTCTCCTAATTATAATCAACACTAACCATTTGTATTTTCTACTCTAAAGAAAAATACGTTATATGCGAGACTTTTTTACCAGTGTAGTGTTAATTTATAGCCAGAAAATTATAAGAACTTAAATCGGGTATTTTTGGGTAATTTCAATATAAATGTTAATAATAAACAACCCTTACTAAAACACGTAAGATTTTATATACTATTTTTACTAGCCTGCAGTATTATGGTTCCGAGACATATTACGTAGTTATTATATGCTGCTACAATATACTCGTAGTTACTACGTAGCTACGTCGTCTGCTACGAGACTTTATTTTCGCTGTCCGCGTAGCGTCGTACTACGATGCATTACGAGTTAAGACGAATACTATAGTAGTTTATTTGTTTTATTTTCTTACTTTAATAAAACGTATAGTCGGCTTATGCCCACGGTCACATAGTAGGTTGACTGTTGATAACTCATCGTAGTTTCTTCACGTAAACAAATCTTGTATTCGTACATTTCTCATTATTATACGCTGCTACGATACATTTACTACGTAGCTACGTTTACAAACTGCGAGACTTTGTTTTCACCCGGAACGCAGCGTCGTACTACGAGCACTACGAGTTAATACGACTACTAAAGTATTTCATTTGTTTCATTACCTTACTTTAATAAAAGGTATAGCCGAATTGTATCGCGGTAACTTTGTGTACTGACTGTCGATAAGTACTTGCAACTTCTTGTCGTAACCAAATTGTTTATTCCATGTTTCAGACTAACATCAAAAACATTTTTTTAAGTTATAGTATTAGGTTTTATATCAAAGTTACAAAGCAATTTTCCGATTTTTCTTATGGTCAGTTCACGCGTGACATGACATGTCAAACAAGTTTTAATATAAGGCTATTTATTATAGGTTGGGTAATTATGTGAACGATGATGACGTCTGGATAAGATGCCCCTCTCTGTAGTTCTACTAAAATCGAATGCAACTATATAGGTTTCGTATAAATATGTGGCATGAAAATATAAATCAGATCGAGTTTGTTACCGGTTCTTCTCGGTGATTGGGTCGTTTTTCCGAACCGGTGGTACCTTTGACGTTCATAAGCATCTTCTTGAATTGATTTTTTTTCTTTTCATATCTTGTACTGTCTTGCATCTCCTTTTATATGATAAAAATGTGTTCAATTTAATGATCTTTTATAAATAAGAATAAGGAAAAAGGCCATAAAATTTAAAAATATCGTATTTCATTTAAAAGCCAAAGAATTATATCTGTTTTATCTATTCTTTAATCTGTTTGGCGTTGTACGAAAGATTCGAATACACGATACGCTTGTACAAGGACACGGATAATAAACGATCGGGTTACCCGGGCTCCGAGGCTTTACGATTTCATAGATTGGATCATAATTGCTGGAATCGAATTTAAAATATTCATACGACAGGATTAAGCTTTTATTTTTTTATATACGTTACATTTTTCCCTTCCCTGCTTTCTTAAAATGAATTAAAATCATACAATGAAACCTGTCGTAAGAGGTTGTGGATTTTATTTGTAGTCAGTTGGTTTACGCGACTTATTTTGGTAGACATAGTTTTCATGGAAAACGCGTATTTTATTTGAATAATTTTGAATTAATTTTTCTGTTAGCTTTGACTTCATCTTTGTGGAATTTAATAAGAAAATTTGTTCTGTGTAAATTTGAGTGTTCGGTGCACACAGTACTGAAGACTGCATTAGTCAGCGTTTTCATTTTGTTGTGTTACATTATTGCAGGCGACAATAAACTCTTTTTAACTTCATTTCTTCTAGTTTATGCAAATATTATATACATACTAGCGGTTCCCGCAAACGTTGTCTTGCCTTGATAATAAAAAAATCCTAAAAGTCAATCATAGTGCCACCTACCGGGTCTAATCATGAATCTAAACCGTTCTCGGATCTACTGGAACACGCATAAAAAAAATATCAAAATCGATCCAACCTTTTTGAAGGAGTTCAGTGACACACACGTCTGGAAAAAAATCTTCTCGATGAGTGTGTTGTTTATCCGAACCGGTGATAACTTTGATGTTCATAAGCACCTAATTAGGACTTAAATTGAATAAAGCATTTTTGATTTGATTTGATAAGAAAATATACAGACAGACGGGAGAAACGGATTTACTTTATAATATTTTTTATGATTATACTATACTATTGTATTGTACTATACATACAGTAAGAATAGATAACTAAGTTAATTAAATAATTATTGAATCAGCACAAATTTTGAAACGAAAAATAATCTGAAAGTACGTAATACTCATATTCCCCGACTATTTATTGGTTCACGCAACGTCAGCGATCCGTCCGCAGGTTAACCGAACTTTTGAATAGTAACTCGGTTGAATGGAAGCTAAAACAGCCTATTCATGAAGCCTCTTTTTATAATAGCCCATTCGAGTTCGAGTGAACCGTTTGATGACTTCATATTTCATATTTGAATAACACTAAAAGTTTTACGTAGTTTCGTACCAACTTATATGTTTACGTATATTGTGCACATAGTAAATAGTCTGGGAGTTTTTTTTTCAACCACAGCAAGATATCTGACACTATAATCATGGTTTGTAAAACACAGAACAGTGACAGCTGCAACTGTTTTGTGTAATTTATAGGTTTAAGCATTTGACTAATAGTGTCATCTGATCTTTGATAACTATATGGTCTGAGATGGTAAAAACGCTAAACTCGGGGAGAGCTGGCTCTCAAATACAGCTGTTGGAATATATAAAAAGATACTTGGTGACAGATTTTAAACATAACAAAATTGGTTATTTTCGACTCTATTTTGACAAATATGGTAATAGTTCTTATCCAATCATATACTTTACGTTATGCATTGAATGTAAATAAAACTGCTCTTTTTAGTATATAATTTAGTTGAATAATTTTGAATATATGAGAGATTTAAAAAAAGCGCAACAAAAAAAACTATATAAACTATATGAAAATTTTTATGTAGCTTTAATGAACTTTAGATATCAAAGCGCCAAAAATTGATTCAAATTGTTTAGACACTTATATTTCCTCATATTAGTAAGTTACATCTACGCGAAACTAGGACGAATGGCTAATGTTATTAATTAAAGCGTACGAAATTCCAAATGGTTGCTAATTTCTTTCAATATTCTGCTACCACTTACAACCTTCCAAGAACCTTTAGTATAGTTTAAATAGTTACAACCATAAATACATATACGGTTGTATAAATGTACCATGTATAAATTGAATCTGTTATTACTTATCACTGTGGACGGGTTAGCCAGACACCTATTAATGCCTAAAATCGACAGCACGATATAGGGAAACGTCTGACACCACCACCCCTTGAAAAAAAAAGTGCACGATAACGTATGCGCCGAGCACGGGGAAGCAAAATATCAATTAGCAATCTATTTCGCTAACTGTATTGTTGGATAAAATGTTTGCCATATCTACGGACTGTGGATATGTGGGAATCTCTATTCTTGATACTTTTCCGTAATTGTAACATACAGAGACGGGTTATAGCTTATTTTTATAATAGGTTTTGTTATGGCTGTCTAAGATTTGGCTCCTGTGGCCAATAATCGTTATATCTGTTTCTGAATATTATAAAATGAATACATGTGTTGCATGTCTGTGTATTTATTCTTTTAAATTACGTAATCGAATTTAATTCAATTTTATAATAATTTGCAGAATGTCTTTAGGAAGATTTATATGTATAATGTATATATATAGAAGAAAAAAATGATGCATTATTATCTATTCATGAAAGTAATTTTTGGACGTATACATAAAAAAAAATTATTTGGAAGTGTGTTTTAACCAATTTAGTCTTAATCCGTGTTCAATTAAGTATTGAAATTAGGTAGTTGTGGAAGTCACACAATATAGTTCAGACTTGCTTTTTACAGCGTACCATTTTAAAGAATATTTCAAAAGATATCACATTCACAAAATAAAATATTAATGTATATTTACGAAGAATTTTTGAACTTGTTGAGTTGTAAATTTTAAGATGCCTAATCGCCAAACTTACGATTGATAAGTACATTGTACCTGTGTGAGATTTGGACGGATAATTGGCGGCTAATTAAGGATACAATTTTTTATTGTATTTGTAGATTTATTTATGAAATTTAAAAATAATGCATTTTACGCAGTCTAATTTTATCCTTATATTTATTTAAAGTAGGGTAAATTACAAGGTTCAAACCGCTCTTGAACTCCTATATTTACACACATATCTATCAGTGTACAAACTTTTGCGCCAACGTTTGACAAACACATTTACCGCATCAGATGCATTTTTCATGTAAGACCAAATAGCCATTACTCACGACATACGGTCTATTTTACTGCCCAGTGTAATAGATATCTCGTATTATTTACTGCTATATCCTCAGCGAGATCGCAGTAAATATGAAAAATGCTTGCAGTAAATGGGATAAAGCTAGACTTTATAGTTAACTAAGCAATGGAGACCATAAAAATGAATCCAACTAAAATAATATTGATCCACAGTAATCGCCCTCAAATTATGTTGCTTTTTAAATAATTATCATTCGCCAGTTTATGCTGTAAATATCAGAGAGAATTCCGAAATGAAACTCTCCAATGGGATTCACGGATATTCTAACGAATGTTACTTTGTTTAATTCATTGCTCTTTCTGAAATATTTGCCAGTGTCAACGTTTGATTTTAAACACCTGTTATTAAATTACAATTAACTTAATATTTATTGTATAGTAACTGATTCCTACCACTTCGTCTACGTTGCTTATTATCTTAATTGTTTTCTTATATCTCAAAGGCATTCGTTTTCGACGAAACCTCCCAGGTGGCTTAACTTTTTTCGACACTTCCAACAATCACCATTTTAACAATTTTTTACAAAACCATGACAAATTATATATCTAAACCTCTTTCCTCTTTTCTCTATCTAGTAATAAAAATCGCATGAAAATGTATGCAGTAGTTTTTGAGTTTATCGCGAACGAACATAAAGACAATTACGGTGGAGGACTTTGTGCTATAATATTTAAAACCGAGTTTATTTACTGTAGTCCTTTTACTTCATGGTTAAAAAATGGTGACGTAGAAAGAAGTGCTCATACAAGTAATTTGAATTCAAACATTGGGAATAACACTAGCCGGCCTAGAGAAAATTATCTTGGCTTGATAATTAAAAAAAAATCAATCGCCCTTTATCACTTGCAATTGTAAATCTAAACCATTCTTGAATCCACGTAAATATACATAAAACAATTCATTAAAATCTGTTGTTTAGGAGGAGTCCACTCATATGCATACGGACAGAAAATGTGATTTGCAGAGAATAAAGCTTACTTAAATAAATTTACAATCATTTATAGTGTACATATTATGAAACCTAGTCCTCTGCCACGTCTCTCCGTCTGTTCGCGATAAACTCAAAAAACTAACCTAATTTCATAATCATGCGGATTTTATCAGTCGATAAAGTGATCCATAAGGAAGTTTTAGGTATATAATTTGTCAAGGTTTTTTTTTTATTATCAGGGTAGAATGTCGTCCACCGGGGTCGCTAGTAATTATTAAATTTTAACTATGAATTACTACACTCATCAAAAAAGTCTAAGCAACATGTACTAATTTAAATTTTAGGATGGTTCTTCACATTATAACGTTGTATTTTATTTTTAAAATAATATCTTTAGGGTTCTATGATGTAAAAATAACAGCTGTTGTCTTTATGAGTTATTTCAATAACAGAAATGAACAATATTAGAATATACTGTAGAAACTAAGATACATAAGAAATTAAACTTTTTTTACAAAATGAAATTTCTAAAGAAAATGTATTTATTGTGAAAGAATAGAACAATTTAATACAAAGTATGGTCTCCTCTGCTATTCAGAACTTGTCGGCAACGATTATTCATTGAATTAATGAGACTGTTCAGCGGGTTCTCGTGTATTATTGTAGCGCTGCCAAAGACGACAAATAACACTTCTATGAATGCCAAAATGTCGAGATACCTGAGATTGATTACTTCCCGCTTGCAACATCCCTACAGCTCTTTGCATTTCATCTGCCATCAAATGACATCGCTTCATGACGTAAAGAATATCTTACAATTCAATTTTGTCGATAACTTTATTTAAATGGTTGGTAAAATTATAAAATCAAGACTAAACGTAGCAATTAAAACGCACTTATATTCAAACAAATTCGCAGTCATTTGAATTTTATGAAAAAAAAAACAACATAATCTAATTTTTTTTACAACTAGCCGGTATGTCATCAATAACAAAAAAGTTTACTTACCTACGCACTTTATTTGAATAAATACTAAAAAATTAATTAATATAAATGGTAAAATTTGTAATATCACGCATGTTGCTTAGACTTTTTTGATGTGTGTACATTACATAGAAAAAACAAGTTAATTATATGCTGCAATTTGTCCCACTAAGAAACAATTGTTTGGCGTAACATAACTCATTCATAGGAATCGGTGTACCACTAACCTCGAAACACGCAAGCGTATCCGTAGGCTCGACTGGCTTCCGTTTCCTGCAGTGAAAGGCTAACCCGCGAAAGTGTCATGGGACTCATTGAGTAAACACAATGGCCGCTTGAAATGGTTGGATTTTTTAAATGTAGACCCTTGGCTTTATGATTTTCGTGTCATTAAAGTCACATTCGATTTGAAATTTTCTTTCCTCAATTTTGTTTTTGGCAACCCATTTTCTAGTAGATTATTACGACCATTGTCGAGTTGCTAATGATATTATAAATTTCTTGCGATCTTGTTATAAAGAAACAAGATGTTAGCCATCTTGTTAAAATTTTTCTAGGAGTTTTTGTGAAAGACAGAATCCACGCTTTATGGTACTATTTCCTATCAATTTCACTTGTGTACAATAACCAAACTATACTACGTAAAATGCCACCAATTCTACAAAATATGGAGCCCAATGACACAAAATTATAAATTATCCCGCCAAAAACTCCGATTTGGAACTTGTTGTAACACTTAATTGTACACACCATGGTCGTAGCTTGCACTCATCAGAATGATTCCTTGGTAAGTCGAGTTTTTGAATCAAGTACGGTGTGTACAGCTTCTGAGAGTATTTAAGTTTGTATCACAGCAGTACAAACACATATATTTTCTTTTATAAAATGATTTACAAAATATTAGCTTCAACTATGGCCCAAAACTAGGCAATGACTGTGACACGAAAGCCTGATTACAGATTGACTTAATTGATGGTGGCGCGTATTAACTTAACATTTGGATGAAATTAAATTCTAGGAAAATTTAAATAAAGATAAAAAAAATTGGGACAATTAAATAAAAATCTAAATAAATGTTAGTGTACGAAAGTGTGTGTGCGAGTGAGTGTACGTGTATGTACTCGTACAACAGATATATGTAATTTTTGGGATGGATGTTGATATTGTGTCTTAAGTAAATCATCCGTCCGTCAGTAAATGCCCTGTCATAGGACATGCTATGAAGCCATCGTAAACAACATCAGGTTCACATAGTCACTTTGTTAACAAAACGATTTAATTATTTACATCAGTTTCTGACTAAACATTCGTATATGGCATAAATAAATGACTCTCGTCATATTACGTTGGGCAGTTTGACCGCGGAAACTTTTATTACTTCTGGATGTATCCAGTTACACGCGATCTCGTATAACTAGTCACGAAGACAAATCGCTCGGGTCACGAACGACTAATACAGATTTAGTTACCGATATTGTCGCACTGCAAGCGATATTCTTATTAAATTGGGAGTGATCTTTAATTGAATGATTTTATATTTACAATACACAGAGCCAAGTATGCGTATATAAATCTAAGCGTAAAAATTAGAAACTGAAGTAAAATAATGACATTCGATTGGAATTCGGTTTTATTTTTATTTAATCACGTGATGTGGTATAGAATATTCATGTTTTATTACTATATTTGTCGCTGGGAGGTTAGGACCAAATTTTATTGCTCTTTGGAACCACCCGGTAGACCTGTACAGGGGAATGGGAAGTACACTTCCTGCGGATGTAAGTTACATGAGTCCCACAGAACTGTAGGAATAATACCAATCATTTTAGTAATAACGAGTATAATTTTAAATTCTGTTCAGTGAATATGAATGTTGTTTCTTACTAGTCGAGCTTTTCAAATTATTGGAATCGTTTGTGGTAATTGAATAGTAAGGATGATTAAAAATATAAATATATGAGTGAGTTTCAATATTGAAAATTAAAGTTCAAAATTATCAACATATTATATATGTAAATTGCCGATCCGCGTCTTTCCACTGCACATATAGTTAATCGCTTTTACTGAGACAATGGCGTACACGAGCCTAATATGTCACTATAGCTGGTGAGAGAAAAAGTTTATTATTAGTAAAAGTTGTTAACGTTACAGGGTTACTGAGATGTTTGCTATTTAGGTCAATCCGTATCAGTAATAGGATAATTTGCGAATGAGGCTTGCGACTCGATATCACGGGAAATTCGGGATTTTTCTTTATCCTACGCTACCTCTTACATCGTGTTAAACATTGATTTATAATATTTTTGTAGCATAAAATAAGCAACGGATATTTTGAATGTTATTATTAAATATTTTTTGTAATCATAACCTGATGAGTACCTAATCTGTATTATATGGTACAGCTCGAGAGTACGTTCATGGCTTATTTTAATGTGTTGTGTCTCTGGGACTACGAGTACGATATAAAATTGTTTCTGCATTTTAGTTTTAATTACCTTTATTTTTAGATTTTGTTTATTGGTTGCTAAGCAACCTTTAATATTTTACATGCTGTGACTTTAGTTTCAAAGAATAAGGTGTAGTATCCATAGATAATATAAATAATCTGGAAAAGTTAATAAAACAGTTGCATGGTTGACTTGACCTACATTTGTTCTCGCTTCATACTTTAGCGTTCGTATCTTCTTACTATATCTTATTAGGAATGGAATTTTCTGTAACTTGTAAACTATCGTATGTCCTTTTCTGGACCCCAATGTCTACGTAAAATTTAATGTGTAATTAAGCCGTCAAGCCGTTGTAGTATTTTTGTGTCGTTTGGTGCTCATCTGTATTATGTTATTACAATGTTGTATATTTAATTGAATGTTTTTATTATTTTTGTTTCATTTTCTTTTTTGTTATTATTTTTGTATAGTACTGTATTATTTATGTTATTATTTTCGTTGTCTAATATTTTTGCTAAGCCACCAACTACTCGTCCGTACGATACTATGACCCCCTATGGAATATGAGCGTTGTAGTATCACTCAGTTGCATGTAGTTCAGCTACATGAGGGTGTTTTTGTTGTTAACCATTTTACTCTATAGGAGTATATTATATATGTTTTCTTTATTTATCTTGTAAACGTGATGTATTCTAACGATAAAAACTTTTTCTTTCTTTCTAATATAGTGACAAACGAAATCATATTCTAGATTATAATATTAGTAAATATTATATTATGTTAATATGTTAATGAATTCGTGGTGGCCTAGTGGTTTACCCGGTGGAATATAAAGCCGATGTCCGCAGATTCCGGCATGTACTAGTGAAGTTTTTGGAATTTGCGTATAAATACTGATTTAAAGTGGTCACACTATCGGCGAACGGTGCCGGAAAATATGATGAGGAAACCTGAACTTGAGTAATGTTCTTATAGTACTAATGTACTAAAACATAGAACTGGGGATTTTTTAGAGTTTGAAATCGCCAATACGTCCAGGACTGGGATGGTGATTTTGCCCATGTCTTCCTTTGGGAAGAGGCCTGTATTTCTTTAGTCTCACACCTGATGATAAAGATAATATTAGCAAAGAATCATAAGTAAAAAATTGTCCTTAAGGATAAAATATTGCCAATTAAACAAAACACTTTCTTTAAAACAAAAGTTAATTACTGCATTTATATTCACGGTACATTCGTGCAGTATAATTGTGTTTGGTAAATTTAATTGAATATTCGTTTAATTTTTCCCCCGATTATGTCGGCAGTAATCTTTTACGCAATAAAATTCCACCTCTCTCCAGCAGAGGGACATCTTATCGTATTTAGTTATAATTTATTACTTCGGAACGTCATTTGTATGGAAATTAAATTATATGATTAGTATACTGTATATGAGGATATGTAACTGATAGAAATATGTAATATATGTTATGTGGGGAACATTAATGCCTTCTATTAATCGATCTATAGAAGTAAGATATATTATTGATTTTTAACTGAAAACTCTTGTGGGTGCGTTGAGCGATATTTTTTTGGCAGGCTAGGTATGAAAAATCTCCTCAGGGTAGATACACTATTACTCGTTTACCCAAATTGGAGGATATTACAAAATTACGTACATGTATTGGACTTTCATTCCATATGACACAAATATTAACTGGGCATGGTTATTGTAAGCAGTACCTTAATCGCATTAAGATTATTGACGACAATACCTGCTCCTGCGATAACATGTCTGTGCAAAATTTTGAATACTTGCTTCAAGATTGCCCTAGGTTTAGCACGAAGAGACTAGGGCACACAAGGCTCTGCGATAGTCTCCGTACATGTCCATTCGATCTTTTGGGCTTGATGCAAAAGAAGTTTACAATCAAATCGTTCGATAATTTTGTCAAGCATGTAATTGCTAATCTGAAGACAATCAACGGAATTTAATTACAACGACTCCCTTACCTGCATCTAAATCTTTTTGAAATAACCACGACTTTCACTCTGACTTGTATATAGCTATATCAGGACTAACAAATCTTGGTGACTTAACATTACGCTCATGCAACACGTCAAAGGAGTGAGTACTGGATCGTATCAAATTGCGATCAGCCCTCCTTTTTTACCAATTCCAAATGACCCTTTTGCGAAAACAACAATTTTATAAAAAAAAAGTAAGCATAACCGACCATAGTGTGCTTGCACGGTTTGTTTCAGACTAGCTACTGGTAGTTTAGGGACCTGAATACATCCAGTATTGATATTTTAGAGATTTTGTAGCCCATCATATGTTTCATAAATTAATAAACTGTTTAAATGTACACAACAATTATTCTGAGTGCCAAATTAAAGAGAGACTATAATAATAAATTCAATTTACAAATTATGCAATGTTTTCAGTACCATTTAGTTCTTAAGGAAAAGTGTGATGATAATTATGTTGTTATATAATATTCTGATGATTTTTCTATTTACTATTTAAAGGACCATCAAAATCGATTCCGCCATCTTGGAGATTAATCTAGTTACCGCCAAGGGCTTGCCTTACGTTAGTATAGATTTTCGGGAACAGTACTTTTTTCCTAATAAAAGACGATTATAGTTCTTTGAGTTATTAAGGTGTGAAAGTATAGTAAACAAATCACATTCCCTTTATAATATTAGTTAGCATTTCTTTTAATAACCGTAATGCAACTTCAGTTTAACTTATTCGTGGTATTTGGAAAGGAGCAACAGTTTATACGCAAAAGCCAATTAGTAAATTTTTGATGAATAATTAGTAATATGAAAAAATAAATGTTGCAATAAAAATTTATCTGTCAACGATTAAGGTATAGTTAATCTATGTTCCTATGAATATGAATATGTGAGTTCTAATTTGAAACAATAGAGGGCGCAGCGGGCGGTCCCGTACCGACTGAATATGGTAATTTTATGACACAAGTCGTTTGTAACAAAGTTAATTGTTTCACTGCAATTTGTTACTCGCTTTTAGACGTGAATGCTTTACTGTTTTGATTATCCTTAACGATACTTATTATAAGTAATGTGTCTGCCTGGTTGTATGCGTATAACTTCAAAATTATTGACTTGATTTACAAAATTATTTGTGAAGAGATAACTTCTTGAGGCACGGTAAGCTAAATTTGGCAAGAGGAAATCTTTTGATTTTGCATCAGCGATATGCTATTAAAGCGTGACCAAAATGCTCGTGACGAACAACATGTAATGTAACGGCCTGTGTACATGTGGTATTGATACTTTGTATTGAACTAAATTAAAATTAATTTAAATTACTAAATTACATAAAAAGTTTTTATTGTACATATAGAGCAATAACTATATATACATTATTATATCTGTTAATCAATCAAACGTATATTGAGCTTACATGTACACAGGCCCCTACTACGCGACGGTAACCTTTCGCAAGCCGAATAAGGGCAATACCAATTCTATATATCACTATATAATCACGCTAACAAGTATGTCATCCCGCATAATTATATATTATTATATATATAATAGAGCCGTTAAGATCTTGCTAGGTCAATAGCGTAGTCAGTTCGAAAAAAAAACTGTTCAATGCGCCTAAAAGAGTTTTCGCTTCAACCAAAATAACAAATAGTTATGTAGTTGTATGCGAATAACAGCACGAGCTAGCTTCATAATCATTGAATAATGCCTTCAACGTGGAGTTTATATATTTATATTAAGAAGTAATCCAGTGTTATATCTAAACATGCAATGGAATAGAAGCTAGTTTTAGAATAATCCCGTGTTAGAATATGACGAGTGAACCGTTGTTGTGAGCGATACGTGAGTCTACATTTCGCATGTGTTCACTTGATACCAAAATTTCATTAACAACTGAATTTCCAGTACGTCCGTACAGCGACTGTAACGGCTGTTCTACTTGTTGAGGACACCGTATTCGATGGACTAACTTCCAATTATTAATTAATATTTCTTTTAATTAATTTTATATACTACTGGCTGCGCCCGCGACTTTGTCACTGTGAAACCTTTTGTAAAAATAGTGATAAATAATAAATCATCGGAATGTATCAAGTCTATTTATTTTGTAGGTGGTAGAGCCGCACTGAAGATATTGTTTGTTTCAGCATGGATGGGTCAGTTCGCCCGGGATAGTACCACCCTCTCACAGAAAAACGACGTAAAGTAACAATGCTTGAATTGTTGCATTTCGTTCAGTTAGCTATAGTGCTGGAATCCCACTTCCCCTTCCCTCCTATCTTTTCCCCGCTCCGGTCCAAACTAGTTATCAAAGCACTTACGACTCCTCTTGTGTTGCTAGTGTCTATGGGTGGCGGTGATCACTTAACATCAGGTGACTCGCCTATTAGTTTTCCTCTTATGATATCAAAAAAAACTTTTTTTTTTCGAAATGACTTCGTTATTCACCTGGCAATGTCTTAACAGCTTCACCGGATTACTAAGGCGAGCGCTTAAGGTACTCAGCCGATTTAGAAATATCTACTTTTCTCTCGTACTTATGTCGTGTCGTCACTAAAATTAAAATAACTTTTTAGAAAATGAATTGATTTTAGTGAAACCAAGACTAAATGTTACTCAAGTATATTTAAAATATTCTTAGTGAGAGTTTATAGTGAACGCAGTATTCTAGCAATGAGTTAGATTTACTTTCTTATTCTGGCTTAATTTTAATCTCTGGCATGGTGGTTATGCCTATACCTTCCTCCGGGAATAGTCCTGTAGTAGGCAACTTACAATCTGATAACAATGATATTTCTATTACATTCTTTATGATTACGGATTAATAAAAACTAAAATTATAAACCTGAGAAAAATAAAATAGAAAAGATCTTAGAGGAAATTTAATACATATCAGTTTTATCGAATTCTAATTATAATAAGGTATCAAATGCTATGTCGTTAACGCGAGCGCCGTGGTCCGGAGTCGTTCTGCTCGGTTTCGCTGAACGATGCAAATTAACGAACGAATGAATTAGTCAGACACGAAGCCGATTTGCATTTCATACTGGTGTGTTGAGAGGCTATTGAACAGGGCTATTTTAAGCATAATAGATGGTCCACGAACCTGTCGAATTAACTGGAAAGACTAATGAAAGAGGATATGACAATCATACATTTGTTTAACACATGCTATATTGGTACGCCTAGGCTCATAATATTGTGAGATTGGACAGTGCATAATCAACATATCAGTCACTTTTTCATGCTAAAAAAATGCTAACATTTTTACTTAACAATACGTTCACACAAATATGTTCATTGATGAAGATGTCACTTCTAAATTGGACTTTTGTTTACAAAATAAAGCTTTTTATACGTATAACTATGGTACTGACTACAGATAATGGGTGTCAAGTACAGCCGCTTGAACAGACCTAGAGATGCTGCAGATGTTCTACTAAAGAGTAATAAATCACTAGATAATTATTAGACAATGTCTCATTACCATGCTTTGTATAGCTTCGAATAGCCACCACCAAATTCATCTGTGTATGGATATTTTTAAATGAGGTATGATTTTTTGCAACTTATTTGACCCTTACTGTAATATTTTGCTCATTTTAATCAATATCCTTATAAATAATCTAGGATCGGCTCCTCCGGGGTAGTATCATCCCTCTCACAGATAACCGACGTGAAATAACAGTGCTTGCATTGTTGTACTTCGTTCGGTCAGTGAGAGAGCCGGAGGCCCACGTCCCTTCCTCTTTCCTTCTTTCCCTTCTCTTCCCCTACCCCTTCTCCCATATACAGGCTGGCAACGCACTTGCGACGTCCCTGATGTCGCTAGTGTCTATGGACGGTGATGATCACTTAACATCACGTGACCCACCAGTTCGTTTGCCTCCTTTGATATAAAAAAAAGTAGTTTTTGCGTAATAAAATAAAAAACGTCTATCCATTTTCACTAACTTTCTGGTTTATAGTATTAATATGGTGTGTTTTTCTTCTCCAGAATTTGAGTGCATTAATTTCTGATGAGATTTATTGCGTTTAACTGAGTCTCTTGCAGTCTGCACTCTGGTTTAACGAAGATAAATCTTAAGGAATCGCATCATAATTATAGTTAATTTGTATATATCGGGGAGAACGTCATTCTCGTTGACATCTTCATTAGTGGTTACGGGTTTAGTGGGCGTCTTTCGGGTAAAATGCGAGCACAAAACAATTATCATGGTTTCACATTGTTTTTATTTATATCTCATAATATTTCATGGGATGACAATAATAGCGTTAGAAAGATTAACAATTACAACCGAGCAGCGAGTTCGGGGCACCGATCTTACTTTAATCACCGAATATAATCTCAACAACGATCCACCTCGACCGATTGCTATCTATCAAACGAATGTGTCACCAACACTGTCCGTCCTTCTAAGGTAAAGATGGCGCCTCGACCCCGCTCGAGGCGCTACCTCTGCTCTGATTGGTCGCTACGTTAATTACAATATTATTTATTTTTAAAACATTATTAAGGTTTTAAACTATAGAAAAATGTAACATATGAAATACAATGAAAATTAGGTATTTTGAAAGTAATAAAACTGTCCGCCTTTTACAGTAAAGATCTTTTTGACCCCGCACGAGGCACGTGCTCTATTCTGATTGGTTGTTTCGTGAAATATAGTATTCTTAACATTTATTTAATATTAGGGTTTTTAAATTATAGTAAAACGTAACAAATCAAATAAAATTAAATTAAGAATTTAGAATGTAGACAATATCATGTATGCAAACAATAATCGACTCGACTTCTAGCTTCCTCCGACTTATATATATTTAAGCAAAAATTGTCTCTAAATAAATGTCTTCTTAATCCTTAAATCCGCGCTAACCAAAATAAACAATCATAGGTTCTCTCCGCAAACACACGGCACGTGTCGATGCCATAAATAAAATTAGGCGCACGTCATCTCTGCCCGTTAAAAACTCATAGATGCATCCCGTTATATCCACGAACTGGTTACTTGCACCTCATGGTAGAAGCGATGCAATGCTATACTGCAGCGATATTAAGCAGTACACGTTTATTTAGGCACGCAGTGAATCTGAGTTTGTATGAATCACACTGCCAGGGTAAAAACTTCTTCCCAAAGGAAATTACGGTATAATGAATTTTTTTCCTCAGCATACAACGTATTGACGAGTGTCCAGATTTGTCCGGAGTGCAGATTTTCTCATGATGTTTTGAAACACATTCAGCCGATAGGTTTACCAATTTAAATTAGTAATAATATACGCGAATTCCAAAAATACGTAAGTACATGTCAGTTTTCGAATCCGAATCGAATTGATAGATTCACGGAATCTACCAAGCTAAACCAATTACTACAGATTAATATTAAAAATATATGGATTACGATATTGCATAAAAATGAAAATCGTTACTGAGAAAAAGCAAATAAAATTAAATGTAAAGCAGATAATATAAAACAAAATCGTTGATACTGATGTGTTAATATATAATATTTATTTAATGTATAGATGTTTACGGATTTTCACGTGACAGTAGACAACATGGGCCTTCATTCTTTCTGCTTAAAGCAACAGACACCTGATTATAGATAAACTGTCACACGTAGTAACTTCTTCGTTGTTTCTTTAATTTGTTGAAATATAGAATGACTATAATAATTTGGAAAAAGTAAATTATAGATGTGTTACATAAAGCGTGTGTAATTTTAAATATATCATTACACAGCATCCCTAGATTCGCGTGGGACACAAGTTCAGCACGTTAGGAGGGCTTTCAATTTGTACGCCGGTGAATATACGAGATACCATTGCGCCACCGAATCAGGGGACGGCTAGACATCGGACGCATAAATTAACCGAATGGGGTGTGCGGTATCGAAAGGGTTAGGGCATAGATTTGGGTAACAGATGAGACTAGTCATGCATGTGGACATTGGTACTATACGCTTGCTAATAATTATACCTTCCTTGGTATATCTTGGTAAATCATACTATACGCAATTTTCTTGTATATGACGTTATAACAAAACACATGATACAGGTATATGATTGACCTGTGAGGCTTATTAACTGAAAAATAATAGTATAGGCTTTCATGTTATTATTATCTCTGTGTAATTTTATTTTGTTACTAGCTGATAAAATCGTAAGGAAGTTGTAAGGATCGCCTATAGAAATTAAAACTCAAAACAATAAAATAACTATTTATGTTTTCTTTTGAATTTAAAATCCAATTATAATGTGAATTATTAAAATTAGTCTGGTTTTCACATCTATTCTCACTCCGAGCAATAATTAATATGTTATATATATTCTATTAATTAATGAAACATATGATGAGCTGCACAGTCTTAATATAAAACATCAATATAACATGTATCGTAATACATGGATCACGAGCACAACATATCAAGAGCATGTAGCGGTTATAG
This sequence comes from Antheraea mylitta, assembly GCA_014332785.1. Lineage (NCBI taxonomy): Eukaryota > Metazoa > Arthropoda > Insecta > Lepidoptera > Saturniidae > Antheraea > Antheraea mylitta. The sequence continues at coordinate 540,388 of JACEII010000071.1, read as the reverse complement.
GTGACGTGAAACCATATGTTTTCCCCTACCGAAAATCGCTCAAAACAATTTCACTTGAAAAAAGTCTTGTATTGAAACTGTCACATGAACACGACAATAATCTATGACTCATAGTAATACGCATTCAAACAAGTTGGATTCAAAATCGTAAATTATTAGTTGACGCGCTCTTTTAAGCCCGCTTATATTATGATTTACGCGTGTCACCCCCTCACACCGACATAACAATGGATGAGGTAAAACATGTATATCACTTGGTAATTATAATTCATGTATGCGATCCGAGAACAAAGATTAATCGATGGGTGTCTATTGGACTTATGTTGTTTTTGCACACTACTGTAGGCTAATATTTAAATATTTTAAAAGGTTCAAAGATGACAATTAAAAAAAATCTATATTATAAAGAGGTGAAATTTATGACTATGTTCGGGGTATTCTCCAGTATAACTAAACCAATTCTGAAATTTCTTTCACTATACGAAAGATGTATTATTCCCGAGTGTTATATACCTTATATTTTGTTAAATACTATGTTTCAAAAATTTATTGTTATAAATGTAATTAAAATCGGCAAAAAATCCATATTACGGTGTGCGCTGTTCGAACGGTTTGAAATAAAGTAACAAAATCTATAGAAAAACATTCATTACTTTTAGCTTTATAAAAAGTTTCCAACCTCATAATATATCTAGATTTAACATTTCAACCAAAAATAATACTTTAATGCTAAAAGTAAAATAAATTTTACAAGATTAATTTCGAATACAGTTTTCATGTATACTTTACAAATTCTTGTAGAAACAATTAGCAGAATCAATGGAAATTTAATGGAATTAAAGTTTACGTTTTACATTATGTTAATTAATGGATTGGACAGAAGATAATGTGAAATAAAAACAACAAGCCGATAAAATTATTGTGTTACTACCACTTGTTACCGGAATAACCGATTTATTATATTAACTAGTATAACAAAATTTAATTTTACAAAACAATAAAACTTTGAATGTATATAACTTCATATATATTTATACATTCTACTAGATAGGTAAGTACTAGGATGAAAGCAATGTAAAAATATTACGATGAAAGATAAGGTATGTAGGTTAATTAGATTCGTTCCTTTAGAAGCAATGATCCCTTTCATTAGAATCTTTTTAGGATTTTAGTTCTCTTTTTTCATTTACACTGTTTAACGCTCTAGTAAGATTTTAATAATAAAAAAAAATTAAATTTATAATGCCATACCATTGATATACAAAAATCAAAGATGCACACTTAACGTCTCACAGTCGGCACACAAGAATAAGTGCATAATTTTGAATTATGCTTCAATTTAAAATTGTCTCACGTCATTTGCATCCTTGTGAAAACAACTTTAAAGCATTTAGGTAAGTTAGGTTGAATTTGCAAAATTATAAGTTTATCACATAAGTATAACGTAAGTATATTGGGGAGTTTTTGCGGTCGGTTTTGAACGCTACTTTTATTCGAAGCTGTGCATCTTGTTTTTATATGTCATGTGCTAAATACAAAAGGAAAAATATTGTTAAGATTGTATAACAACAACAGAAGATTTCGTGACTGATAAGTTTTTTTGTTTTTATACGAATCATAAACAAATCGTTTCAGATGTTTAATAAAGACTAGTAGTCGTTTATAATAACTAGTGTACAATTATTTCTTCATATGTTAATGATATATACAAGTGTAACATATAATACGGTCGGTCATGATTACGTAGCATATCATGACGCAAAGTTATAAATTTAATTTACAAGTTATGAAATTTAAATAATTAACGATGTAATCAATTTAAAAATTCATAAGAGAACACAGTTATTTCATTTTTTAAGTTTTCACTTCTGTCGGCAGTTCTTATGACTGATTCGATTTTTTTAAGCTATTGCATAGTTTCTATCGCGTGCCTTGAGCGTGGAGACCGAATCCAAAAATTCCGTAACGAAAAAACCTAACACCCCCCACTCTGCCTACCATGTAGCTCGGCCGAGCGTTCGCTTAACGTATATATGGTACGACTGTACAAAGCTCGCACGGATCGAGCTTTTTTTTTTTCGAAATGACTACGCTATTGACCCAGTAAGGTCTTACCGGACTACTAAGGCGAGCGCTTAAGGCACTCAGCCGATTTTATTTTGGTAACCAGCTCAAGGGTGCAAGGCACACCTCGGCTTGGCTGTTGCCTGTTGTATGCAAAATCGCGACCTATCTTAGCTAACCTAGCTAACTATTCATATATGTATGAGTTGTTGAAACGTTTGTGTACCAGGCATACACGCCTCAACAACTCCTCCATATATTTATTATCGGAAAATTGAGAGTTTTTCAGTTCGACAAGGGAAAAAAAAAGTAAACCCTTCCACTTTCATATGTATGCGTGTAGGCGTGCACGTGTGTGGTGGTGATCGTATAGTGTTGTAGCAGTGATGTATATTTGTGTGTCACCGTATCGCGTAAGCAACGCACTTAAGGGCTCCCTACCGAGGGATCGAACCTAGGCTTGAGCCGCTGCCGTGGGAGGCATAATCGGGTGCGGATCAAGACGAGCTGCTCCGAAATCGGACGAATACGTAATCAGCTGTTTGTGAGAAAGTATAATGGTGTATAGGTATTTATCATCTATGTACAACAGTGAATATCTGTACTCGTATAATTTGTGTACAAAGTGTTTTCCTGAATAACCTACATGTATTTTAAGATAATAAAAATATTTTGAACAATATTAACTTCTCATTTATTTAATAAAAGAAAAAAAATTGTTTTCTTATCGGTCACCATGCTTAAAAAGTGTAACTTGAATTAATATCAAAGAAATAAAAAGAAAGGAAAAAAATACTGCATATATAAAATTAATAAATAGTTATAATTGCATAAGTTAATAAAAAATGCTATGCAATAGCTTTACCGCGGCAGTCCCCGAGTGCCACACGTATTTTGTTAATAACAATTTAAATATTATTTTTATTAATATGGCCAGCTATATAAATAATATTACTACTTGTTTAAGACGTATACTAATAGATGACATATACCTTAGCTGCGGTGTTATATAAATCGAATATATAAAAATACTTTAAATAAGACTGTATAAAAGAATTAGTTAGGAGCCATGCTTCCTCATTCCGGTTTCTTTGCAATTGTTCATAGCTAATGACATCGGAATGCACTCAGCCCGGAGCTAACTCCGTCTATCCGGCTGACTACTACACCGAATTGTTGGAACAGTTCGAATAAAATAACTGTAATGTAAGATAATTGTTTTGGATGTTTTAAGTTTGACATAATTTGAACACTATTCTCACTAACATAATGTTCATTAGAACATATGTAACTTTGTTCGTATTTTTATAATTCATATTGAGATTTGTTCTGGGTTCATATAGTTGTTGTCCATTGAGTTATTCATTTCCTGGCGTTGTCTGCACTACGCTATCCAATCACACTTACTCAATAAACGCTCTCATTGGCTGTGTTACGCCATGTCATATTCGAGGGTGTGGGTTGGCCTACGAGCATTTCCAAGTTAGTGAATCGGTGCAGACACAAAATTTTAATAAATTGTTTTTGGTAAAGATGCATATATTTGTATTAACCCCGATAAGAGTGCCGCGATACTCTTCGATCCTAGGTATCGCGCGAACAAGCTAAAGCCCATAAGGCTATACGATTCCGAGATACCTTGGACCACCGAGGTCAAGTATCTCGGCGTCACTTTAGATCGACATTTAACGTTTGATTCTCACATTAAGAGAGTGCGAAACAAAGCCGCTATGGTCATGGGTCGCCTCCATTATTTACTCTGTCAGAAGAGCAAACTGTCCCTCAGACATAAGCTCACATTATATAAAGTCTGTATTCGTCCGGTAATGACGTATAGCTGTCCGGTTTTCGCCCACGCGAGGAATCTAGATACGCTTCAGGTTTTGCAGACCCGGGCTCTGCGTAAAATCACCGGTGCTCCTTGGTTCGTCCGAAAGGCGGATCTCCACAGGGACCTGGAGATTCCGTCCATCTGGGCGTATATTAAATCACTCACTACTAGTTATTTCGAACGTGCCGCGATTCATCCCAGTCCGTTAGTGGTATCCGCCACGAATTACGAACCCGTGCCCAACGCCGGGCGTTATAAAAGACGTCCGCGACATATTTTTATCGACCCTCCCGACGATATCACGTCAGCGAACGATCAGTACCAGCCTGTCCCACGTAATAAAGCGTGCTCACGCCCACGCCCGCGTAACCACAGATCGCGCCGTCGCGGTCTGGGGGTTAACTTCGCTCCCGCACACCCGATTAGGCCTCCCACGGCAGCGGCTCAAGCCTAGGTTCGATCCCTCGGTAGGGAGCCCTTGAGTGCGTTGCTTGCGCGATACGGTGACACACCCATACATCACTGCTACAACACTACACGATCACCTCCACACACGTGCACGCCTACACGCTACACATCTTTGTGGAAGGGTTATTTTGTAGAAGATTTTTTCCCTTATCGAACTGAAAAACTTGTAAATTTTCCGATAAAAATATATGGAGGAGTTGTTGAGGCGGATATGCTGGTACTCATATACGTTTCAACAACTCAAACATATACGAATAGTTAGCTAGGTTAGCTAAGTTAGGTCGCGATTTTTGCATGCAACGGGTAACAGCCAAGCCGAGGTGTGCCGTGCACCCTTGAGCTAGTTACCATTATAATATCGGCTGAGTGCCTTAAGCGCTCGCCTTAGTAGTCCGGTGAAGCTGTTAAGACCTTGCTAGGTCAATAGCGTAGTCAGTTCGAGAAAAAAAAAAAAAAAAAAAATGCATATATTTGTTATGTATGTTCATTGAATTTTATTTACGACCGCCCGGTGCTAGCAACCTCGTTGTCGGGAAAACTCATGGGAGTGATTTTACGTGTTTTATTTGTATTAATGATGTGATATATTTTATTTCTTTTACTGTGATTTTGTCATTACTTCTGAAACACTTACAGAATTTGAATTACCTTTATTTAATCTAGAAACACTCGTTAAGTCCTTATGCTTAAGTATAACCTTATTTTGGCCAAATATAGAAATTTTAAAAATGTTGCATTTGCCTATAAAAGTATCAGTAAAATATATATACCTTCAATGTTAATGTGAACAGATGAATAATGTGTTATATAAAAAAATACTAAATCATTTATTCGATGATTTGAAAAGTTAAAAAGAAATAAATTTTAATATATACATTTGATTAATAGAGCTGAGAAGTACTTTTTAACCGATGAAAAAAACGGAGGAGGTTCTCAATTCGACGCGTATATGTTTTTTATGTATGATCACGCATAACTTTTTACAATATAGTCCGATTCAAAAAAAAATATTGGAAAGGGTATAAGGGTATACATATGGAAAGGGTGGGAAAAAAAATCCAACCCTAAGGGTATGAAAATAAAGAATGTTTAATTGTTCACTCACTGATTATATCTAAGACCGCGTATAACTTTTGACAGAACAGTCCGACTTTAATTATTATTCTTTGATTTGAAAGAGTATGTTCCGAAGTTGGTCCCATGTACATTTTGACAAGAAAAAACAACCCCAAGGGTAGGAAAACAGGGGATGATTTATAATAGTATAATTAAACTGCCGAAAAAACTGAAAAGCAAAAAATAATAAACCTTTTACTTTATTTATCTTAATAACTAACTTCTTAAAGTAATGTAAGTATACCCAAATGATTTTGAGTCGGCGCCAAATAATCAATGAACTAAATTACTTTAAATTCCAACATATAACCAAATCAAATTAAAAATGCAATGTGAAATCTCCTGCGGTAACGTGAGTGACCGTTCGGGTTGTTGTCTCGCTGACATTAACTTTTTATATATATGTTTTACGTATTTAATTAATTTGCTTGTTTGGCGCCGACTTAAAATCATTTAGGTATACTTACATTACTTTCAGAACTTAGTTATTAAGATTAATAAAGTAAAAGGTTTATTATTTTTTTATTAACAATATAATTTTCAATCCCTCTTTGCTTAATTTTTTACACGTCCTATAACAATTTCAATAATCAACAATGCACTTAATATAGGTGGCACTGTTAAAAGTTTTCTGTGGATATAGAGAGTTTTACTTTGATAAACTGTGTTCGGACACCACATCGATCGACGTAGGCTAAAGCCCTAATGAATGAGCTGGAGCTTTCGATTAAAGAAAGGTTAGCGATGAAACCATGACCTGGTGGTAGGACTTTATATTACAACCCTCATATTGAAAGTTTATCAACAAGCACCATTTTACCATCTTGGAACAAATAGTCATTTAACATCAGGTGAGATTGTGATCAAATACAAAGACCTACTGTACGTGACATCTATTTTATTTGAAACACTGAAAGACTTTCAATCTATATACTGATATATTGTAGAAAAAATAGGATTATGGTAGAAATGCGTGTGTTTGCCGAAGCTCGGTCTAGATGATCTCGGTAGATTGCCTCGAATATAAATAATTACACTATAATACCCGTGTACGATGTAAATACATTTTTGCTTTACGCTGCGGTGTGAGTTGCGGCTCTCAACGTCTTACAGTTTTTCACTCTCGCTTCGTTTCGTTTGAGACCACCTGTAGTCGTGGCGGGTTATACAGGCTTTTAAGGAAATTTTCTCTTCAAACTAAAGATGGTATCGAGTTTCAACGATTGTACTTGCGGTTTCCGTCATTGTTCAAAAGCTTCTAGAATTACATGATATTTTGAAGTTCATTCTTCTTTCTTTTTTATCTCAAATCGTAGTTCGTAAGAAGATATTTAACTATACATGTTTTATTATGAGTAACTTTATTATTTATGCATTCTTTCAAAGTCGGATAAAAAATTGTCTTCTTTGTAAGGTTATTTCGTTTTACTTTAGTGGTCAATTTCTTTATTCTATAGTAGATGCATTTAAATAAATCGAATTTTTCCTTCTAGTGTACTAAGCTGAGAAGCATGAATAATTCTTAACTTAAACTTCTACAACTAAAAACACTATAAATTAACTAATTCTAAGCCTATCACATAAATCATCTGTAGTCTGTTCCTAAGAGATCCTGGCTAATTTGCTACCGCGAACGTTGATCTGCGCAACCCCTTTTATCATAAAGATAAAAAACACATTTCCCTTTACATATGATAAATATTGTCGTCATAAAACACACCGCTCGCCCCGTTACGAGGGTGAGCGGGGGTAGGGGAGTCCAGGAGTGCGAGAGCCTGTAGACAAATTACCCTAAATCACTCATACGATCGCCCAACCAAACATATGGGAAATTTGCTTTAAATACTTCGGTACTACGCGTCGTTTATATTGCAATAAGTTAGTTTTCGTTCGTGACTTTGCTTTGCAAATATTTTTTCTTACAGTCTTCATTACCGGCTTCCGAATTTCTTTTTTTTTCTTCTTCAGTTCTACAGACTCTTGGTCCGCACCTTTGTTGTTTTCGCTTTTTTTATTCTGTGCGTAAAAAGTCGTATCAGTGAGCAACTATTGGGTGTTTTTTATTTATTTAGTACTTTTTGAACTTAATTATTTATTATTTTTATTTAACTATTTACTATTTTATAGTGAATTTTTTATTATGTATAACATTTAAATTAATGGATTACATTAACTGGAGTTCAAATAATAGTGCCTTCAAGTGTAACGTGAATATACTAATACTTACGCAGGCGTACATGACATGACCGCCATTGTTTTTGGATTATATTGTGCTTACGATAAAGTATAGTGTAGTTACTTTGCTACAATAAAAAATACGACAAACATGGGTAACATAAAAGCAAAAAGTGACATATGACATGTCATTTTATTTGCATTAATTGTATTATAGTTTCATATATTTATTGATTCTAATTTTATATTAATACCCCGAAAGATGCCAACTTTATTAATTTAAGTCAATATCAAGTCAAAAATATATACCAATTTACGTGCTATGAATCCTGAAGCCGCACAGGCAATTTCTGTTATGACAGTTACAATGTTGAACTAAAACCAGCGAGTAATTAACCTGAACCTACCCGATTAGGCCTCCCACGGCAGCGGCTCAAGCCTAGGTTCGATCCCTCGGTAGGGAGCCCTTGAGTGCGTTGCTTGCGCGATACGGTGACACACAAATATACATCACTGCTACAACACTACACGATCACCCCCACACACGTGCACGCCTACACGCTTACACATGAAAGTGGAAGGGTTTACTTTTTTCCCTCATCGAACTAAAAAACTCTTAATTTTCCGATAATAAATATATGGAGGAGTTGTTGAGGTGTGTATGCTTGGTACACATATACGTTTCAACAACTCATACATATATGAATAGTTAGCTAGGTTAGCTAAGATAGGTCGCGATTTTGTATGCAACAGGCAACAGCCAAGCCGAGGTGTGTCGTGCACCCTTGAGCTGGTTGCCAAAATAAAATCGGCTGAGTGCCTTAAGCGCTCGCCTTAGTAGTCTGGTGAAGCTGTTAAGACCTTGTTGGGTCAATAGCGTAGTCATTTCGAAAAAAAAAAAATTAACCTGAACAGCTTATACGAAAACTAATGCGTAGTTGGAAGTACTGAAAAAATCTTGAAACCGCCACTGAAAAAACTGAAAAAAAGAGCCGAAAATGTAGTCGTCGAGAACAATCTAAAGTAGGCTAGTTTTATGTTACTTAAAAATGACAATGTAGCAAGCAAAGCATGTATATTGAAGAACTTCTTTTTTAACCGGAACGGTAGTGCGCTTCAATAGAAACTATAAATAGTCTACCAAAGCTAGAGCCTACAGAAAAATTGTACAGCAAAAAGATTCTATTAGACCTCATAATGATATATAATAATCATAAACAAATAGTGGTACAACAAAATAATACCAAGGAGGGTTGATGACAGGTGGCCGATTGTAAAAATGAAGCCAAGTGACAACATGACACACATGTTAGGTGGGCTAAGGCTAAGAAAAAGAAGATGGGTCACTGTATCGTGTTGCTCCACATATGCTTTCGTCTGTACCCATTTAGTACAAATGTCTACCAACTTAAGTAGGCATACAATACGTTGACAGAATTCGGAATATAACATGGTTTTACGTCGCATGATCGTATTCCAGCTGTATCATATCAGTCAGTTTTAGAACCTTAGGTTTAGGAATTTGGCGTCGAATACGAATAGATTTGGGCTAAACTAACTCTCAAATATAGCCACTGAAATGCATTGAAAGTTTCTTAATAATATACTTTTGATCTTCAAATCACAGATAGTTCAAGTGAATTATAGAAAATTACTCACAAATATTTACTTTTAACACGTTCCGTATCATTTGTACCACCGTTGATATATGATTTGATAACTAGTGAAATCGAAATAACTACTTGTGTCATGTTATGTATGGTATTGTAACGTAATATTGGATTATCATACGTAATGTAGTCCGGTGAAGCTATGAAGTCCTGGCAGACCAATAGCGTAGACAGATCGCAAAAAAAGTATGATAATACATCTATTTTTTGTCAAGATATCAAATGGCATGAAGAATATGTCAGCCATAAATGGCTTGCTATAGAACGTGTTACAATCTATTCGATTTCAGAGTATACTACATTTGCTTTCGATTCACACCACTTAGGCGTATGATGAAAAATAGCTTTAGAATAAAGAGAAAACACATCCATAATGTTTATTTCATAACCGTGTAGATATACTCGCGAGGTCGCTTTTTACAACGGGAAACGGAAATCGTTCAGGCCTACAGGAAATGCTCGCGTGATTTGTCCTAAGGCTTAGTATACACCGGTGTACTTATTACTGGGACGTTACATGACGTTATGATTATAGGTTAACAGTGTTGTATATCATGTAAAAATAATATGTAATTAATATTCTATTATTACAATGAATGATAAAGTTTGCAATATTGGATATTTATTACTCTTTTATACAAAAACTACTTAACGGATTTTGGTGAAATTTTGCAGTAATATAACTTAGACAACGAAATAATATATAGGCTTTTATTATCCTAACTAATATTATAAACGGGAATTTAAATTTCTTTGTTTCTTTGTTATGCTACTCAGTATATCATCACGAATTCTTGCATACACATTTTTGGAGATACATAAAAAAATATAGAAAAGTACTGTTCGAGTATAGATTGAAACATTTATACGAGTGAAACCACAATCAAAAGCTAGCAATTTATGAAGATATTGTTTCAATTAGTCAATATTTAACGAAGTATGTTAAGTAAGTACAATAAAATCTTGGTTGTTAACTTGATTTTTTTTATTTGAACTGCTCTTTAATTAATGCTCTTGGCCTGATGAACCGTTATTGCTTCACAAGATTAAAAGTTACTTAGGCATGCGGTTCATAAAACACTAGAATTATAGGAAAATAATGTGTAATCTCGACGTATTGAAAGATATAAATGAAGACAACGTCGCGAGCCTCTGTAATTAAATCTCAGTAATTAAAACAAATAAATTCGAAAACGTCGTATTACAAAATATGCAATTTCTTAGTTTATGTTACACTAGCTGTTACCCGCGGCTCAGCACGCGTTTTTTGAATTTATTAAAAAAATTTTAAAAATTGTTATTAGATGTGTAAATAACAATAATACTCTTTCAAACATATTTGTAAGTATGACACGCACATCATCTACAGTAACAGGTAACGTGTACATTATGTATGTGAATACTAATAGTGTACCTAATGGGATGGGATTATGATCAGCCACATAACTGGAATTTTAAACTATATATCACCCTCAGTGCTCACACTATATAAGAAAATAATGAAAATATGAAGCTACACATTATCGAACAATATTAAATGAAACAGCTAATTAGTTACTCATTTGCCCGTAAAATTCCCGTTCAAATATTACTTGTAGTCCGGTGAAGCTGTTAAGCGTAGTCATTTCTAAGAAAAAAAAAAACATTCAAATAGGTCCAATCGTTTCGGAGATTACCCGGAACAAATAAAAAAAAACAGACATATTGACAGAGTTAAAAAAAATGTTGATGTTTGTAGCATCACAGATTGTATTCACCAAAATAATTTATTTTAATATAAATTACACTCAATTTACTTTTATAATACGTAATATATCACAAATAAAAAATTGGGAACAAAACTAATGTAGAATAGAGTTTTTTAAGAGTGTTTGGCGGGATTTCAGTCTGTCATGTAGTGGATTTTATATTTTTTTCATAATATTGTGAAATATTATATTATTATATATAATACATGATTCTATATCGTGTAGAAATTGGTTGCGTATTATATAATATCGTTCGTTTATTTTGCATAAGTGAAATGAATGAAAAATAAAACCACGAAGCATTAATTCTATGGTCTTGAAGATTAAGAAGATAAAAAATCACGTTATATTATGTAGAGGATTCGGCGCTTATACCTTTACATTAACTTGGACATAGAAGAAAACTAACTATATTGACAACTTCAGAATTGGCTGTATGGATTAATTCCTTCGACTGTCTTATTGGACGAATATTATTACTACTAAACTTTCTGAATAACAACACAAAATAAACTTAAGAAATGTTTGCGATATAAACGTAACACGTATAATTAAAAATCAAAAACAAAACTAACGTAGAATAAACTTTTTTAATAGGAATACAAAATAAACCATGAAAATATTTTTAATAGAATGTTATCGCGTTACCATGGCAACGCGTATAATACTGACATTAACACGCAGCGGAAGGTTCCAAAGTAGCCCGATTTTGAGACATTCTTCATTATTGCTCAGCTCCTTTTGGTTTTAACGTGATGATATGTAGCCTATAGCCATCCTCGATAAATGAGCTATCTAACACTAAAAGAAACTTTTAAATCGGATCTGTAGTTCAACCAAACAAACAAACAAACAAACAAACTCTTCAGCTTTATATATTAGTATAGATTAATGATTATATCATTTGAAAGCATAACGTCACTAAAATCGGTGCAGTTGTTTAGAAGTACAGTAATTACAAATTTACGAACATCGAAATTTTATATATAGAGGTAATTTTATATGGTTAAAAGGATCGGCGGTTAGTTACCTAATAACTATAAACAATAGGTTACAAGTTATCCAAATAATGTAAACATAAATCCATGCTTATCAAAAACACTCATATACTAACTTATTATATTTTTTTTTAAATTTAACTATCAAATAATTTTCCTGTGAAATCTATTTTTAGTTCGGTGAGGCTTTGTATGCCCATTAAACAATACCGTACTGTCAATATGAAAAAATAGCCAAAACTATTAGAATGTTCAGTGTGCTCCCAGCCTAAACGCATTTCTATGAATTCAGACAAAAAGTGTGGAGGCAACGAGCGTGTTAGCAACGTTTTGTTTTACATTATCACATCTCACGATCAGTTCCGAGCCGCACCGAGCCGCTACGGCCCTTTATTAACCCCCTTCCGTTTGTCGTTTTGAATTTATTGTTTGTTTTATTGCTTTAAATAATTTTTATTTCAAATTACTTTGCTGTAACTTTAATCCTTCAATTAACTTGCTAACAACTTCTTAATATTATCGTGACAATATATCACATTGGTAGCCCTTTTCCAAAGTTATTAATATCATAAAGCATATTCTCGAGTAACATTTAATCTTGGTTTCATTAAAATTAGTTTCGTTTATCAAACGTTACTGTTATCTTAATGTCAACGCGACTTAAGTACGAGATAAAAGTAGATAAGTAAATGGACTTAATACTTTCAGATGATTTATTAATCGTTGTTTTAACATAAGATTTAACGCTGGCGAAGTCGTGAGGCACAGCTAGTATATTATGATAATCTTAAGACAAACAAATGCCATGACGATGGCGTACCTCAATTTATGTTACTCAAAACTATATGAAAATTATAAACGAAATACTATTAACTGAACACATGCATAAATCCTACTAATTCCTTGCTTAATTAATTCCTCAATCAAAATAAACATGAATTTATAACCTTTTCAACGTCTATCAAATCCTATGAAAAATTAACCCTAATAAATAGGACACAGGTTGAAATCTTTGTCGTTCAATTATTCACCGGTCGTACATCACCCCCGAGTGAATGTTCAACATCGTATAGCACTTAATGTAGCCTCGGTGCGTTACATCGTATTTGCTTACTACTACTCTGATGGATTGAACTTTGAGTCTTTAGATGTACTCCTTGTTTATACAACAACTTGGCGTAAGAGATTACGTATCTAAAAGTTACCGTCACATTTCAAAGATCTTCGTATTTATACGATAGATTCAACAGACGCAGACATGCACTTAAGGAAGTATTGAAACATATACTATAGTGTCCACTGCCAAAAACTACCTAATTAAAGAGACTGTACTCGTAGATTGAAATATTAATACAATCTCCAGCCTATACTGATTAAAATTGTAACACATTGTAACATCTTGTTTTTCCCAATTACTCTTTAAAACGGCTGAATGGATTGTATTGATATTTTTATTCGTAAACAAAGGACTCTCAGAATATTACCTGGGTTATATATACTTTTACTTTTTCATAGGAATTATATATTTTAACTACGATAAAAATACAGGATGTGTCCTAAAGTCACACGACGGACGTGAAGCTATTACACCATATATTAAAATAATAATAAAAAGTCAATATCATGTGGTGTTTCCAGGCGGTCACCAATCCAAGTACTGACTGCGCCCGATCTTACTTAACTTCAGTGATTGGACGAGAACCGTGTTTTAACAATCTACTCGACACAGTGTTTATCCTTACTACTCTTCCTTACACAAAAAGGTTGCCGGTCTGAGTTTGAAATTCATTCCTTAAGATGGTTCTCTTCAAAAAATCAAGCTCATATAAATACAGTTATAACAATAAATTCCCATGAAGCAACACTTATTTTCACTAAAACTAACAATTAGTCAGTGTATAAAGTGATAACATTGAAAAGTTTTAAATTATTTTCTCGACCCTACCCAATATAAGCAGTGGTTTCCATAACATTTCCAATTTCCTTGTTTAAGATCCACAAAGTATAAATTTAATAATATTTATTTTACTTAATACAAAGGGACTACAATCTCTAATTAATATAATAAGGGTCTCTGTAGATTAGACCACTCACCCATTACTCAATTATGTATGCCAAGAACTAAATGACATTTTATTAAATCCTTACAAGGGAATTTAGGATCTAGGTGCCGTAATAAACGCATAGTTTTAGAGGGTTTAATTCCCCTGGAGGCGGAATATGAATTTAATTAAATTAACATATATTTAACTAGTTTCAAGTAGTAGTTTCCCTTGGATTTTGAATAATCGAAATTAAAATAAACCAAGGGAAAATAAAGTGTTTCGATTAAGTAAATTTCAAAATTAACTTGAAGCGATGAGGACGTAGTTGATAAAGTGTCTGGATACTGGATAACATTTTTTGAAATTATAATTTATTTTTATGTAAATGTCGAATTACGATGTTCTAGTGTCAAAGATTAATTGATTGGGTTGATTCGATGTTGAATATCGATTATAGTAATCGACATTTCTATGTTATTACTATAGTAATATAAACGATTGATCGAATAGTATACTATTCGATCAATCGTTTTCAGATCACTGTCACTAGTTTTAACTCGTCCCGCAAGAGAACTGACCTCTAGACTGCAATTTTTTGAGAACGGCTAGAGGTCGTGTTTTTTGTTTTTTATTGTAGCATGGCAAAATGACTGCACTATTCCTGATGGTAAGCACAGTGCAATCCAAAAATAATAGCAACCACCGATTGACACACTATCCATCGCCGGTCGCCACTATCATGCCGGCCTGGAAAAAGCTGGATATGCACAGGCTGATCCCGAAACGCGATCCGCAGAAGCGAATCACTATTACGGGCTTTTTCGCTATAAACATGGTGGTTGCAACTCAGTCAGGCTGTAAAACCCTACCACCCCGCTTTCGCCATTGCCTCGTTCGTTATTCAGCAGGGTGCACCACGTGGAGGTGAGGTTGGCTTGGGTGCCTCAAGTCTTATGATGTTATTTGACACCCCTTACACCCCAGGTTGGCTTGGGTGTCTCAAGTCTTATGATGTTATACCTAATACCATCTGCGTACTATAAAAACATATGAAAAGTGGCATTTTAGATCTTGTTTTAATACAATAATATGATTAAATTTAATGGAACGTTTTTGGCAATCGCCCGCGTGCTATTATTGTGGTTGCGGGAAGCCGCGTCGCGGACCGTGTAATTAATTCACGCGTAATACTAACAAGCTTAATGCACGTTAACTGCGAACTGAATTACTGAAATGACGTGATAACATTAGAATAGAAATATTATTTATGTGTATTAAATCGGTATTTGTATTGCGGTGGCAAGGTTTTTAGTGGGTACTTGCATAATTAACCACTTCGAAAACCAAAATGTATTACGAGGTTTCATATTGTGAATTGCTCGAACTAGTCAATGTTCATTTTTTTTTTATATCGTACAGGAGGATCATACGAACAGACGGGTCACCTGTTGTTAAGCGATCACCGCCTTCCATAGACAGCAGCAACCCCAGAGAAGTCACAAGTGCGATGCCAGCCTGTGTTTGGGGGAATTGAGAGAAAGGGAGTGGGTTTAGAGGAGAAGGGAAGGAAAGGGAAAGGAGAGGATACGTGAGATGGGTCTCCGGCTCTCTCACTGACCGAACGAAACGCAACAATGCAAGCACTGTTAGTTCACGTCGGTTTTCTGTGAGAGGGTGGTGCTACCCCGGGTGAGCCGACCCGTTCATGCTGAAACCAATTATAGCTTCAGCGTGGCTCTACCACCTACTAAAATTCATTCAAAATAGTCATTCAAAATATGGTATCTATCTCATCTGCTGTCTCACATAATAAGATCCTATTAACATGTATTATTTAGAAATCAACTTCTATACACTATGAATCCTCAGCGATTTTTTATTTCTATACATACAAATTGACCCGATCAGTATTTGAAGTGGTTGTGATATTACATGTGAGATTATTATTATGATAAAGTATTTGGTATTATAGGGTAATAATTCTACCTCAAATCTGTCGAAGTAAAGAATGGAAAATTAAATAGAAAGTGATTTAGATAATATAGTCACGAATAAATAAAAATAAAATTTCCAACTTAATATTTTAATAAGTACTCTGAATATTTATGATCAAAATAAAAATTCATTGTTAAAGTTAAAGAAATTATAAATTAAAATGTGGCGCCATCTATGAAAACAATTAGTCTTACAGTTTTCTATCAATAAACTAATTTAAAAAGTTGTCTGTTCGAAACCGATGAATCTTGCTATTAATAACAATAATCAAGATTGACAATAATTTAATTTGTAATTAAAAATATTGTCGCCATTATTTTAAACATAGGTTATCCTTTTCCAAGTTGGACAAATTATACATAAACGCCAACTTTCATGAAGATCTGTTGAATGGTTATGAAATTCATTGTAAACGAACAAAATTACATATATTTAGGTAAAAATGGGTATTAGTGCATCTGAGCCTTTTTTTACGATTTTACACAAATTAAATCACGGGAATTACTTGCAAGAGCATGGAAGAAAATCACGCTTTGAAAATGTAAAGGTAAATTCCAAAATTCCTGACCAATAAGGGAGTAAATTCTTACTTCTGCGTTTAAAAACATTACTTTTTAAGCTATTTAGATCTCTCTCACTTCCATACCTTGACTTAACAAACTTGCTGATATGCAGAAGAATTCGCGGTCCCATTCTTATGCACCGAAATAGAAAGAGATAACTATACGCCGCTCTTCATTCTCCGCGTCACGTCGTTTGAAAGGCAGTTAATTTAGCAAGAAACAAAATTTACGACCTCACATAAATCTTCGTTTAATGTAATATATAATTCAGAAATTGTATGCAATATTTACTTTTATATAGGCTATCTTTTGATCGACTCTTCTATATGTGTATAGTGATAAGAAAAAAATACAAAGAAATAATATATATTTATAGGAACAAATAGACGGACAATATTATTATACATATATGTGAAGTTTATATGTATATAAGTCGATACATAATAAATACATATACTTAGATATAAATTGTGTAAAAATCTTTTAAGTCGATTTTAAGTTGAATCCAATATATAGACGCTGTGAACTACATATTTACTAAATATACATATTATATACCTAATATAATTATGAGTATTGAGTTAGTTTCAGTACTGTTTGTCGTACAAACACAACAGTAGGGATGATGACTTGCTTTACTGTTGGTTTACACTTTAGTACTTACGTACACGCTGGTACCGCGGAGCTTACGACTTGCATATCTAAAAACACACGGACGTGTAGAAGCGATGGACTCGCTGCGATTTACAATTTAATGTTTTAGATTTTTATTTTATTTACTTAGCATATATTTCGAAATAGTCAGTAACAGTTTTGAATCATAATTCTCTGGAATCGTTCTCGAACACGTAGTATCGATTTCAAACGCCGAAAAAAATGTAGTTTTTAGTTTTTCCATTTGTAGACGGTATGGACAGTTCTCAAGGTTTCATTTTAATACGCCAGCCGACAGTGTTCGTAAATAATCAAAAGTTGGTAAATTTATTATATTCTTGATAAATGCATTTTATATGAATTCAGACTAGAACCTTTAAGAATTAAGGAATAACATTCTTAACAACAACTTTAACTTAACAAAATAACAGTCTTATTAGAAATTCGAACATTATAACCGAACATTAATATTATTTAAAAATCAAAGCGCGTTTAAAAGTGTTTTAAATTTAGAAAATAGTTCTTCTTTAATCTGTAGGGTACTGACCAATTAAAACTCTCTATGACACTGGCCTTTTACGACATTCTATTCACAACTTTTCTTGTTGCGAAATCAGTGTTTTATAAATTTTAACATTATATTACACTGAGCACTTTCAATTACTTCAGTAACACTTTCGTCAAATAATTTGTAAAAAAAATATTGTCGTTTAACATCTATTACAAAATGTGTAAAATACGATGACTTTTATAACACTATATATGACCGTGTGTTTCCAACATAAACACACTATACGAATTACAAGATTGTTGACGCAGCGTCGGTCACACTAACGAGACTCGTATGTCTCTAGCGATATTAACTAACTTTGGAAACTTGTAGAGGAATGTACTAATTACTGAGAGCATTCAAACGTTTAGTAATAATGAACTTATGTTCCGAACTGACTGAGCATTTAGAATAATTCGACGGGCTTTAACGTTTTATTCTGACTTGTAAATGATTTGGTGTTGGAATACTTCACCATCATAGGCCATAATTGTTATCATTAAATGTCAGGTAAGATTGTGGTCAAACATTTAATTACAGTCAGCCTGGAGATGGGGCTAAGTTTTCAAATTAAAAAATCTTTTATTCAATTTAGGCCTTGAGAAAAAGCTTTTGAGTCAAAGCTACCACCGGTTTGAACAAACAACCCAGTCATCGAGAAGAACCGGCAAGAAACTTTTTCTGTTTGTTTTTGGTGGATGCTCTGAGATTGACGTCATTTCTAGACTTCACCATCGTTTACATGTTGATCCCCCTATAATAGGTTTAAAACATTAAAAAATTAAAAAAAAAATAAAATTGTCATGATGCTTGAGCTCACTATACGGCAAATCGGTAATGTGGTTTAGGACTTTGTTATAAAATCTAAAATATTACAAAAAAATAACTATTATTAGCCTTAGTGAATGTGAAACATGGAATGACCAATATTTTATTCTTTCTAATATTTAAGTTATGTTGATCTTTTACTAAATCCAGCTTATGTAAGTTTTTGCAGACATAGATTATTGAAAATGTATTAAAATTGAAAGACAGTGATGTCTGATGTAGCTACAAAAGTAATGCCATTTATGCAATATAGCATTAGTACTATGCCATCATAACTCGCTACATTAATATTCCATATAATTTATATTACCATAATTTAAACAATATTCAGAGTATATTTTGAGTGAAGAAATTTGCTAACATCCTCCGAAAGTAAGATTCATGGGCGCAACGCTGCGTCGATACCCGTGAAACTTTGCTTAGATGTTTTATGAATAATAATTACTTGGTTTTTCAAAATATTTGTCATGTAACTATTGTTGGTTTTTTTTTTGGCGGGAGTTTAGTCTGTCATGTCGTGGATTTTATATTTTATTCATAATCTTGTGTTATTTCACTCTATATTTTGTAAATATGGTGGTGTTTTATGTAATATAGTTAGTCTATTCTGCACAAGTGAAGTAGTACGGAGCATGAAATTCTAAGATGTCACAAAAACTCCCTGGAAGGTTCTAATAAGGGATCCACCATCTTGTTAGAATATTCATTCATACGACGCTCAATATTGAAATGATCGCACGACGCTTGTAATATTATTGACTACGTGACAATGGCAGTAAAAGAATCTGAAAGATCGATTGCCAAAAATGAAGTTAAAAAAAAGAACAATTGTTAACAGCTTTAGGTTTAAAATAGGTTCGTGCTTTGTGCCCTTTTCCTTTTTAATTTAAATCCATTTCAAACTGTTCTTTCATTCAAGTCTTAAAGGAACTATTAGAGGCAACTTTCCAATTCTAATCGATTTACTAACAAGCCGTGCTCTCCGTTTGACTTCTGATATTGGATAAACTTTAAAATGGATTTGAGGCTTCATTTAAATACTCTTCTATGTCACATTTCTTTATCCAATCTCGAAAAGTGTTTTCGTGATTGTCACTTTAATGGTGGTCCATGTTTTTTTTTTATATATTTTAGCACAGCAACAAATGGTAAGTCTAGTACAATCTAAAATCAACGACGACCACTTTTAGTCCGGTGAAGCTGTTAAGACCTTGCTAGGTCAATAGCTTAATAAGGTCGAGAAAAAAAGGCGACCACCTAGGCAGAAACTGTACATCACCAATTACCGCTATGATGCCGGCTTACGTTAATATCTGATCACGTTACGCTTGAAGGATCCCATGTTATAGAAAGGAGGGTACACACTAACTGGGAGATTTTTCCTCAGCTTCACGGTATGGCAAAGCTAAGAAATTGTAATCTTTTAGTACATATACAGTTAGTATTTACCATAAAACAGTATCTCCAAAGCCCAACATAGTTCGGTGGTAATGGTTCAGTTATGGTAAGAAAAGGAAGTTGTTATATTGAATAATTCTCCAAAACACTCGCTATGATATGGATGATAAAACTAGTTAATGTCTACATCAATCATTGCAATCTGTCCAGGATTTGCAGTAGGTAGAGAACCGTCCCTAAGTTGAGAACAATATTCCAAGCAAGGCCAAACGCGTCCCTTCTTTATTCTATCTACTTCGGAAACTTATCAACTCCTTTCTTTTATTATTCCCATTATTAGTGCTATTATGAATTGCTATATAAAATGGCCGTAACCCTAAAACTTTTTAAGAAGTTTTTGTGACGTTACTGAATTCATGCTCCACGATATTGTTTCCTATTTCACTTGTGCATAATTACCAAGTACACAAGATGCAACTAATATTCCATATTATAAAATCAAATAACCCCAGTTTTTGTATAAAAACAAAATAATCATCTTTCATTAGGATATAGGTACTTACAGGCAGTCCAGATTTTAAACATAGCCATTGTCTTAATCCTACTATAAGATCTACTGAACTAGTGTTAGTTTATAGAAGAAGACAGACAGAAACATTTAACTATCGGCTGAGTGTCTTAAGCGCTCGCCTTAGTAGTCAGGTGAAGCTGTTAAAACCTTGCTAGGTCAATAGCGTAGTCAGTTCGAGTTCGAGAAAGAAACATTTAATCTGTCTCTTTGTTATTGTCAGTTTGTGATGTTTTTACTTGCGTAATTTTAATGGAAGGAGACAGTCGGGAAATAAAAGAAAGCTTTCAACTAACTCCTAATTACTTAAATTAAACTACTTTGTAATTTTCTTTCGTAGACTATTAATGAGAAAAAAGTGGACGACTTGTAGAAATATACCTTTCCTCTGCGCAATGTATTAAAAACTACAAACTTTTTAGTAATTTTAACAGCGTTTTGTTTTTAAATTTGAAATATTAATTAAGTTTGTACCACGACGTTTTTTGTCATCGTATACGGTCTTATTATAAAACAAAATTGAACATGCGTTTTACTAAACAGTGGCTAAAATGTTAAACCTTTTTGAAGACATGTTTAAAATACTTTATTAGATAAGCGCGTCCAATCAGTCTTTAGCTAAACATCTGGTCTAAGTTTTTTATGTAAGCAACAGCTAATAACATTCATTTCATTCATGCAGTTGAATTCCATTCATTCTATAAAACGTTTCATTACCTAAAGATAGTTTGCAAATAATATGAATTTATGTATAATATTTTTATTCAGATCCTCATTAAAAAAGTGTATTTATTTTAAGTAAAATTGGTTATTAGTATTATGATATTTTGGTTAAAAAATGTAATTGTTAAAATAAGCTACATATAAATTTATAAGTGCGTAAACAATTTTATAATCTCAGATTAAATACATTGCTTGCGAATGCTAATAATGTCATACAGTTATTAGTTATGATTTATTTATTTATAAATCTTTAACTTTTACAACAATAAAATAAGATCTGTCAATTTAGTCGAGCTTTA